>CM055096.1:7189476-7311991 GCA_029204225.1 Diphasiastrum complanatum | reverse complement strand
GAGCGATTCAGCTGGCAATGTCCGATGGTCGCATCTGAACTCCATCTGAGCTGAAGAGAGTCGTGATTGATTCGCCTTTGCAAAAGTTGTGCGAATCTGACGAATTTCTCATCAGTCAATCACCTTTTTCTCCTCATCAGTGGTATCAGAGCTCACCCTATCAAATTCTGACATACCCAAAAGAAGCTATAAGATTCAGGAGGCAAAGCATTTAGACAATCACCCATCAACAAGGAAGCAAACTTCAAGAAACAATGGCTTCAATCAGCAGCATGCAAAGCAAGATCTGCACGATACTTGATTTTTTTGGATCTAATTTTCTAGCCTGAAAAGTAAGACATCTTTGATACTCAAGGGCGAAGGACTCTTTCCCTGGGTGGATGGCACAGAAGAAATGTCTACAACAACAGAAAAGGAGCTACGTGAATGGAGGGAGAAAAACGACAAGACATTAGCCTTGCTTTCATCTTCCATCAAAGATAGTCTCACACTTGACCTGGCTACACTCTCCAAAGCTAAGGATATGTGGAATGCATTGCTCACTAGATTTCAGATGAAATCAAGAAGTCAAATCATGATGTTGGAAGATCAGTTGATGAATTGCAGTGGGATGGAAAAGACCTCACCTCTTTCGTAAGAAAGATGAAGGATCTATTTCTATCACTACATAACTCTGAAGCAGAGAATGTAGTGTCAACTAAGAAGCAGCTCACGTACTTGTTGAGAGCCTTACCCAGATCTTTCCAGACGACACGAACCCTGCTCGTGAAAGATCCCGCCATGAACCTCGAAAAAGCGATTATCGAGATTCGAGAGGAAGTCGAGGCCAGAGAACATCTGGATCACAAAGATGGTTCTGACCAAGCCCTCTACGACAATAAAGAAAAATCAAAGAGGCAATTTAAGCCTAAGAGGGAGTCCAATCAGAGGCAGGATCATGACCAGCAAACAAAGGGAATAAGCAAGGGCAACTGGAAGACCAAAGGGAGGTCGAAACAACAAGGTGCAGACAAGAAGACCTACGTGAGATGTAGAAGAGACGGGCATACAGTAGATACTTGTTGGCTCAATCCCAAGATTGAGTGTATCCATTGACATAAGATAGGGTCACGCAGCCATAGATTGCCGCCAGAACCCAAGGAACAAATCAGCACAGAACAGACATGAGAACAACAATAGTTCTTCCTATGTCGAGGAGCCCGAGAGCTCGAAGATGGGTGAAGAAAGAATGAACAGAAATTGTTCGACCGCCTACATCTGTGAAGATGTATGTGCAACATCAATGTCTGACACACATGAGGTGATCCTAGATTTAGGAGCCACCTCACACTTCGTGACATCAAGACGAATAATGTCTGATTTCAGAAGTGCGGATCCCTCAAGATTCATAGTTCTTAGAGATGGATCTAGACATCAAGTGAATGACATTGGTTCACTGTGGATCAACACCAACGGCAGAGACAGACGACTCGAAGATGTTCTGTTCGTGCCAACCCTGTAGCAAGACTTGCTCTTTGTAGCAAGAATAGCAGATGCAGGGATGCGCATGACGTTTTCTAACGAAGCATGCAACGTGATTGACGCCAGCACCAGCACTCTCATAGCTCAAGGCAGAAGGAAAGACAACCTATATCATCTGAAGGTGCGCCTACCTGAAGATCAGATGCATCAAACCCATGATGACTCGTCAGACACTATGTGGCATAGAAGACTCTACCACATGAACTCAATGGCACTCTACCAAGCAAGTCATCATGGAGGGACAACAGGGGTCAGCATCTCGAATGCAACCAGTTCGACCATCTGTGATGCATGTTTGAAAGGCAAGATGTCGCGCACTCCATTCGTCAAGAATGACCAAGATTCTGGAGCTAGTGCATTTTGACATCTGTGGACCATTCAACATGATCTCAGTAGGAGGTTCAAGATATTATATAACCTTCATTGATGATTATAGAAAGTTTGCCAAAGTGTATTTTATTCTAAATAAATCTGAAGCACTCGATAAATTCATAGAATACGTGAATTGGACAGAGAGATGTACAGGCAACAAGGTGAAGCAGATCAGAACGGATCAAGGTGGCGAATATATCTCGAATCGCTTCACTGACTTCTACAATGATTGTGGTATCATTCACAGAAGAACTGCAGCCTACACACCGCAGCACAATGGTGCTGTTGAACAAAAGAACAAGACCCTAATGGAAACAGCCAGATGCATGATGGCATACTCGAAGGCTCCAAGGGCACTGTGGGCTGAAGCAGTAGCTACAGCCGCATACATCCAGAACAGGACAGGAAAGTCTGGTGTTCCTCACACGACACCACATGAGCTATGGTGGGGTAGAAAGCCCAACCTGTCTCACGTCAGAGTCTTTGGTTGTGTAGCATATGCACATATTGACTTGCCAAGTTAGAAGTGAGGAGGAGTGTTAAAATATCACTTCCAACTTGTTGTATCTTGTAGATCTCAAGTTATTTGAGCTTGATAGAATCTCACACGCGTGGAGTCTGTTCCCACGTGTGAAAGAATGTACATCAGTCATTTTTATTAAGTTAGATGGGTTTTAGCTTGATCTACACTAGTGTGAAATTGACCTTTGAGTAGAATCTTGAAAATGGTCAAATTGGTCAAACTTTTTGTAAATAGATTGGACTTCCATGTGAATGAGTTATTACTCACACATGTCCAGCTATAAATGTGGAAGACTAGTTTTTTGTTTTCTAGCCAAAGAGAATAGTCAACTTTGGGAAATGAGCACATATGGCTCCCATTGGTGGATCTGGATAACTAGGCACTCTTCACACGTGTGAAGGCCTGCTAGACAGTACACCGCTCATGGATGTACTTGATCTATAAAGAGGTCAACCAAATCAATAACAAGTTGATGTGACATTGGCAAATTCTAGTTTTGTTGAGATTTCCACATTTGTCTTGAGTTTTGATGAATGAAATGCATTTGTAAGTTAATGTACTTTACTCTTTGTAAACAGGTCGTACAAGTACTGTTCTCCACACGAGAGGCTGCCCATCCATGTGTTTGATCATTTGATCCATTGCTCTTGCTTTTCATAGTGTAAAGCATCTAGATCAAGATCTAACATTTAGAACTTGATAGATCTTTGGATTAAGCAATCAATAACTCTTAATGATTGATAGTACAATCAATATTTGTCCTTTTTCTCTGAAAGTTGACACACACCATACCCTTGGTGGATGGAGCAGTCCCCAAGGTGAGTCAATACTATTGCTGCAACCCAAACTACACAGAGCTGATCAAGCATGAATTGCAGAAGCTGTTAGACCCAGATTTCATTTACGAAATTGAACACACTGAATGGGTATAGTTGATAGTTATAGTACCCAAGAAGAATGGCAAAATGCGAATTTGTGTGAATCTGAAGGTGCTAAATGCAGTCACCAAAAAGGATCATTTTCTTTTATCCTTTACGGAAAGTGTCCTTGACATAGTAGCTGGGATTGAAGCCTATAGTTTTTTAGATAGCTTCAGCAGTTACAACCAGGTGAAGATAGCACCCCAAGACCAGCATAAGACAACATTCGCCATGGAATGAGAAATCTATGCCTATAAGGTGATGCCATTTGGACTCTACAATGCCCCAAGCACTTTCCAGCGAGTCATGCAGGCGGCATTCAAAGAGCATTTGCAAAAATTTCTGGAAATTTTCTTGGACGATTTGTGCGTGCATGGACCAAACTCAGAACACTTATCCAATCTGGAGAAGGTGCTACAAAAATGCCGGAATTCCAAATCTCCTTGAATCCAAAAAAATGTCAATTTGGGCTACACATGGCTTGATTCTCGGCCATATAGTATCCATACATGGGATCACCACAGACCTATCAAAAATCAGGATCATTGTTAATCTACCATCACCGGGAACGATTCGCGAGGTCTACATCTTTATGGGTCATGCTAACTATTATAGGATCTTTATTTCTAGATTTTGTGGAGTTAGGATGACCAATTTACAAACAACGGATCCACATTGGAACGAGGAAGTCCTAAAGGCCTTCCAAAAGCTTAAAGATGCATTGGTTTCGGCACCAATCCTACGTCCGCCCAATTGGTCCATCGAGTTTCATGTGTATACGGACGCATCGAAGTATGCAGTTGGAGCAGTCTTAACCCAGCCAGGAGAACATAAAAAGGATTTTCCAATCCGATTTGCAAGCCGACAGCTCAGTGATACAAAAATGAATTATTCAACCACAGAGCGGGAATCACTGGCAATGATTTATGCGGTTAAAAAGTTTCAGCACTACCTGATGGCCACACACTTTGCTTTTTATATGCACCATCAACCCTTGCTCTATCTCATTAACAAAACCTGCAACACAGGGAGAATCACTCGATGGCTACTTCTGTTATTAGAGTTTGATTTTGGATAGTAGTTTGCAAGGGAAAACAACACTACATGGCAGATCATGTGTCACGGATCAAGAGAAAGGAGGTTGCAACCCAACTTGACGACGAGCTACCAGATGTTGTCTTATTTTACGTAGACACAGTACCAGAGTGGGCTGCCGACATAATTGAATATCTAATGTGGGGCCAACCAGACAAATCATTACCCAAGACGGATTAGCAAAAATTGATCTTGAAGGCTAGACCTTATCAGTTGATTGTCGACCAATTGTACCGAAGAAGACTAGATGGGATTCTTCGGTAGTGTATTCTTTCTCATGAGGCCACCCAGATCATTTCGCTTTCACATGAAGGCATGGATGGAGGCCATTTTGCATCCGACATTCACAAGACCTGAGGAAGTGCGATGTGTGCCAAAGGGCAAGGAGACCAACGAGATTGAATTATGACCTTCTGCACCCGATCTTAGCCCAAACACCATTTGAAAAGTGGGGATTGGATTATGTCAGTCCAATTCACCCTATAGCAAGAAGTACCTAGGCTCGATACATAAACGTGGCCACCGACTATCTCACCAAGTGGGTCGAAGCCAAGGCAGTAAGAGTAGCTGATGCTAGGACCACTGCCAAGTTCCTATATGAAAATATCATTGTGCGCTTTGGGTGCCCGGTGGAGATAGTCAGCGATCGAGGGGGTCATTTCATCAATGAGACCATCAAGGTCCTGTTGGAGGGATTCTTTGTGATCCATAGAACCAGTACGCCTTATTATCCTCACGGTAATGGGAAAGCAGAATCATCCAATAAGATCTTGTATAGTGTGCTCACGAAAACAGTTGAAGCTAGCAGATCGGATTGGGAACACAAGTTTCATGCTGCTCTGTGGGCATTCAGGACAACATATAAGGGAAGCATTGATCAAACACCCTTCCAATTGGTATATGGTCAAGATGATGTAATGCTTGTAGAGTTTTTAGTCCCTTCATTAAGGATTGACACAACGCATGAAAACTCTGTCTGATGCACTTTCGCTAATAAGCAGTCAGCATGAATATAGCAATATTGAGCTAAGATAGAAACTAAGCTTCTAAAATGCTAGCTAAGATAATATTTGATGATTAGCTATTTATACTAAAGCAATTAATGTGTATCCTAGTAGGACAGCTAATTAGGTTGCATATTGCAATAACCAGTTGGCCATAATGCACTGACATCCATCCAGTTAGGACTTCTCAGAAATTTACTTGCAAAGCAGTTAGGGCAAGTCTTTAGCTTCATATCAAGTGAAACAATTATTGTCTTTCATCAACATGGCTGACGTCTTCAACTTTTGTCGACGTCATCGATAAGTCGGATGATGTCCGATATGTCGGAGCCACCTGTTGAGCAATTCCTGAGTACTTTTGCAGACTATGTAGAAACACAAATAAAATCTCAGAATTGGATAATAATGTGGATGAAGATTAAAGATCGATTGTTCGATTGAGTCACTCCAGAAAGTATATCTCAATCCCAAGGATGTAATGCATTGGGCCTGAATCGGTCATTTCAAATTTCTTCGGGCAATAGAGACTTTGTCTCTTGTAGTAACAGATTCAAATTGTTGATGATCAGAGAATCATCAATGTATAGAGCTAATATAACATAGCTTGGGCCTCTACGCTTGAGATAAACATAAGAGTCAACAAAATTTGAAGAAAAGTTGTGTTGCAACAAGAACTGATTGATTCTATCAAACCAGACCCTTGGAGCTTGCTTTAGCCTGTAGAGAGCTTTATGCAACTTACATACTTTGTGTTCTTGGCCTTGAAGGATGTAACCTTCAGGTTGATGGATACATATGTCTTCTTGCATATATCCATTCAGAAATGCATGTTGCATATATAGGAGAGTCATCATCTCAACAACCGACTATTATTTGAAGGTTTGCTCGACATCGACATGAGCCTGATCGTTATGTCCCTCAAGCATTCATCAGTTATGATGAACATGCCTCAGTAGCAGAAACACTGTCGAGTTCAAATGCAGACAAGTGGCGTACTGCCATGAATGCTGAGTATAATTCACTGATGAAGAACAAGACCTACTGTTGTTTCCATGTCCAGTATGTGGGATTCAGAATAATTTTTGACATGGATAGCTGGTACTTGAGTGTATAAGGTTATTAGTTATGCCTCGTCATTCCAGACTTGGTAGATAATGTAATTAATAATCTTATGAGGGCCCATACCTATAATTGGACTCTTGCATGGTGTTTGACTACTATAATACAAGAATAGGAAGTCAATTGCTTATGATAGGGATGGAGGGATCCTAGAGAGAATATCCTCTATGTATATATCTTGGTGGAACTCGCCCATCTCCTCATTGGATTTTCTGATTCATGATGCCAGGATCCCCTCGTGTTTCAGACTCGATTTGCATACAAGATAGGCTTCAAATGGAATCTTTGAGTTGATTGCTTTAGTGCTTGAATAATTTTGTAGATAGCAAGCTGTTGAAATTGCTTCAGCCCAAAAATTCTTGGGTAACTTAGAATTTGACATAATTGATCGTGCCGCATTGAGTAATGTTCGGTTCTTCCTCTCGACTAATCCATTTTGCTATGGCGTGTAGCTGGTAGTGAATTGATGATAAATGTCACATGATGATAAATAGTCAGACATTTCAGTTGATAGATATTCTTCTCCACTATCTGTGCGAAGGGCCTTGATCTTTTGACCAATTTGTGTCTCAGCAGACCGCTTGAATTTTTTGAAGTAGTTGAATGTCTCAGACTTGATCTTGATGAACATAATATTGGCGAATCTCGAATAGTCATCGATAAAAGTGATAAAATATGGTCTTGAACCCAGAGATGTAGTAGTCATAGGGCCGCACAGATCACTATGTATCAATTCTAGAATAGACTTAGCTCTTACGGCTTGTCTCTTTGGAAATCTTGATCTAGGTTGTCCAAGATTGATCTCATGTTTAAATGTCCTAATCTTTGATGCCATATCTGAGTATTTGAAGTACTCACATTGCTAGAAAGTGCCTACTCATGACTCAAAATGTACAAATTACCTTCTTTGTTTGTAGAGAGGATCTGATTATTATCTTTATCCAAAATGGTACATTGCTTTGAATTGAACAAAGCTTTACAGCTCTGATTTGTGAGCTTGCTGATAGATAGTAAATTCTTTGTCAGCTTAGGTACATAAAATACATCTTTGAGCAATGTCGAGTCACCATTTGGAATATGAAGACATATAGATCCTTGGCCTCCAATCTGAAGTGTACTTGAGTCATCGAAGTAAACATACTTCGAATATGCTAATGTGAGTTCTTCGAATAGGAACTTGCATGGAGTCATGTGCTAAGAAGCACAAGAATTGAAATACCATAGAAGGGCATATCTACTTTTTTCATCTTGTACCATTAGCAGTGTCAGGTCTTCATGAGAGGTTCTGGCAGCATGATCCTCCATCCTGCTACTGCATTTTTTTCTTTGCTTTCTTGTGCTTGAGAACCCGACAATCCTTAATGTCGTGATTAGTTCATGTGTAGTACTTGCAGAAGAGCTTGGTTTTCGGCTTTTGATATTGTCGATCGTGTAGTTGTAGTTGCTTGTTTGAATCAGTTTGCTCAGCTTTTGTCTTTTTGTCCTTTGAAGTTTTCTTCTTCTGGGACTGTTGCTTGGTTGAATAGAGGACGACTGTCTTCATATCGACGTAGACAAGCTTTTTCTTCTTACTTTAACCTGCAATAAACTTGCTGTGAACTTTTGTAAAGACAAGTTAGGGGCATTGCTCAAAAGTAATACTAAGTTGTCGTAAGAGGGAGGAAGACTAGACAAAAGAGACATGTTAGTATCTTCGTCCAACACTAGCGAACCTACTACAGATAACTGATTAAGTAGCTATTGAATTTGTTCAGATGATCAGTGATTGAGGTCCCTTTGCTCATCTTGAGCAATAGAAACTTGTTTCTTAAGAAGAGATGAGTCGACACATCTGTTGTTTCATACAAACTAGAAAGAATGTCCCATGCTTCTTTGGAATTGGAACAATTTGCTACATGAGCTATTTGTGAATTTTTAAGATTTCAGAGATACAATGGCTAATGCTTTGTCATCCTTAGCTTTCCAAGAGGTCATTATGTCAGGTTCAGCCATTTTGGCTATTGAACCATTGATGTATTCCCAAAGCTCTTTCTCAATGAGTATCATCTTCATTTTGAATATCCACATGTAAATATTATTTTCGCTAAACTTATTGATCAATCAGATCTCTGAAGATGTACCCTCCATGATGAACAGTATAAGAAATGGTTACTTAGTCGTGAATATTATAATAGTTTGAGCCAGACTCTGATACCACTTGTTGGGTTCTGAAGGCTTTGATACCACTTGTTGGGTTCTGAAGGTGTGATTGATACTCTTATACCACTTGTTGGGGGTGGTACATGCATTTGAGATATTATTTATCAACTATGATACCACTCTTGTTGAATATAAACTCCATAAAAGATAACACACAATGTTAAATTATAATAGAATCTTTGCAAATTGTTGATTCAAACTATTTCTTAGAATGATCATAGGAATATCTTTGTAGGTGTCTGAGACAATGATACAGTTAGGCGTCTATGAGAGCTATGCTTCCTTCAAATAAGATAATCCAAATGAGTTTTGGAAACGAGTATCAAAGGTAGAGAAAGAAATTATCCGAAAGCATTCATCAGTGCAAACACATGTAAAGAAAATAGAAAACCTATATATTAGTTGTTGTAATAACAACAACTAGATCACAATCTTGGGGTCCGAGAATGGACTTTTTCAAGAGTGTGTTTCAATCTTAGGTGTTGGCAAAGTTCATCATATTGTGATCAAGAAATCAAGATTCTATGTGCTAGGATTTGCTAGAAAGAGAAAAAGAAGAGGCTAGATTGTTTTTATATCTTTGTGATTTCTTCTTGAGTTTCATTTGTTGATTTTTAAGGGAATGCTTAATGCATTGGAATAGTTCCAAAGAGAAGATCAGATCATTGCAACATGGCAATCTCAAGTGGCTTCATGTTGGAAGACAATGATAGGCTTACCTCAACAAATTATTCTACTTGGAAGGTGAGGATGAAATGATTTGATGGATATTGTTGTAGGTGTGGAGGAGAGACCTTTGGCACCTCAAGAACAATTGAGGTATGACAAGAGGGCAAAGAAAGCTTTACATGTGATCAAAATGAATGTGACTAATGAACTTCTCAAAGAAGTTGGTAAGTGCACAACATCAAGTGAGGCTTGGGAATCTTTGAGGAAGATTTATGAGTCCAAGTCTACATCTAGGGTCCTAACCCTAAGGAGGCAAAATTTTCAAAGTCTTCAAAAGAAGTATTAAAGTGCTCATGTTTTTGTTTTGAGGGTTAAAGCATTCAATGATGAGTTAGCATGTATTGATGAAAGCATTAAGGAGATAGAGCTTGTTCAATTTGTTCTTAATGGTTTGTTGGATGATCATGCTAATTTGGTGCAAAGCTTTGGCAAGTTCAAGGGCAAAGGCAAAGGCAAGTGGTCAAGATCAAGGTGAGCCTTCTACTTTTGTTGGCAAGTAGAAAGATAGATCCAAGCTAAAATGCTTTTATTGTGGAGTCAAAGGGCATTTTGCAAGTGATTGCTTCAAGAGAAAGAGAGATCAAGATGAGAAGCAAGGCAATTTCACTTTTGATGAGGATGGTATTGGTGATCAAAACTCAAATGATGATGCTTTTTTGATGTCTTCTTGTTTCAACTAACCAATGATGGAGATATTGATCCATGGCAGAATGATAGTGGAGCAAGTTTTCATATGACATGTCACAAAGACTACTTCACTTATTTGGTGCCTTATGAAGGAGAGAAGAAGGTCATCAACATGGCCAATGATGGTAGAGTTGTTATCAAGGGTATTGGTACTATTCCTATTTTTCTCTCATCTACAAATAGGAATGTTCATTTAAAGAATGTTTTGTTCATACCTTCCATTGCTAAGAATATTCTTAGTGTGTGTCAAATGGTTGACAAAGGGCTTAAAGTGGAATTTATTGGTAATACTTGCTTGATCGAAAAGAAGGAAACATTGATTGCCCAATGCAAGAGACAAAGTGAGCTCTACAAACTTATGGATATGTTGTTTCTAACCATGGTGGTTTAAAGGCAAAGAAGCAAGTTGGTGATCTTTGTTCAATGTCAAAGTCACAAAGGTTGTCTTATTCTATGCCTAGCCCACGATCTAATATGTCTTTTCATTTAGTACATTTGAATGTGCATTGTACTAGTTTTTTGAGTAATGGAAGAGCAAAGATGTTTGTGATGTGCATTGATGACTTTAGGTCTGGGTGAAGCTCACTACTGTCTCGATATTCAAATTCAAAGAGACAGAGAGCAAAGGTTGATAAACATCACTCAACAAAGGTACATTTGAAATATGTTAATCAAATATAATATGATAAATTGCAAGTTATTTCACTCACCAATGGACCCATGACTCAAATTGTTAAAGGACCAAACAAAAGAAGAGAAGAAACATATGTGTGAGTACCCATATCATTCAATAATGGGTTCTCTTATATACACGATGATCTGTACCAGACGAGACATAGCTTTTGTAGTTAATTCCTTAAGTCACTATATGGCTTATCCTGGTATTATACATTGGAAAGCTCTTATAAGAGTTATGAGATACATTCGAGCTACTATGGACCAATGCATATGTTATGGAGCAATTGACAATAACAAGCTCAATATACTATCAAAATCATGTTAGAATCTAGTGCAGTATGCAGATCACATGAATCAATCACCATAGATACTTCTCACAAGCTCTCAGAGATGGCACATCAACTGTATTACCAAAGAAACTGTACATATAGAGTATTCATAAACTGCATGAAAAGACAAGTGTCCAAAAACTGGCCTACCACCTGCCAAACTAAGGTCGGGCCTGATATGGCCAAATTCGACTGACAAACTTGAGACATGCCTTGAGTATAGCATATACTGTATATAATTCTATACATGCTAATTTTTTCTATGTGTGGCTACTCGGTTAACCCCAATAGCCGGCTCTCTACGGGATCGCAGATCGATATGTCCATAGCAGGTCACGTCCCAGAACAAAAGCAAATACAATAAATCTAATTAATTGTACACTAATTACAATATCACATTGGAAGCTTATACTAATGAATCCGATCAAAATGATTTCTAACACTATCCCTTAAGCTCAAATATGATAGGAGTAAAGAAATATACTACAAGAGCGTTTGAAGTGTCCAAAAGATGTTGTGCATATCCATGCTACCTTGTACTTGACTCACACTCAAGCACACCATCAAACCACCAGGTTTGGCACACAAAGTATCATGCACAGAGAGTCTACCACACTCTCAACCAACTGACTCGTCCCCAATTCGACTTGAACACAAGTGGACCACATGAGTGACATGGCTCAAATTGAGAAAATCTCACTGACACCATGATACTTACATCCTCCATCTAACTAGGCTGACATCCTATCAGGCACTTACAAGCACAAACCTGTAAAGCTGACATAAATGAGCGACTGAGGCTCAACCTAAGGAAATCTTACTGCCACCATAAGATTATACCCTCACCAGATAGACAGCTAGTACACATAATGACAAGTCAATCAACATCCAAATGACTACTTTGTTTCATTGTAGCAAATGCATAAACACATAAAATTTTGACTCTCAGATCTAGACTCCCTTGACAAGGTAACATGCAAGCACACATTCATGCAAACCAACACAAATACATCAAATACATGACCAGGCTTGTGCAAACTATGGTATCCTATCGTACTAGCACTTGTCACCTGTAGATCCACTGCTGAACCACTGGTCTCCAAATCATATCCTCTCGATCATGGCATGCACCAAGATGCCCTCACGTCCAAGCATATCCAACTATCCAATAAGCCTTGAAAGCTGATTCTCATTCATTCTCCATGCTCCAGACACAGAAGTCTACCAAGGACTGAATAAATGTATGCAAATATCACCATAGGCTATACCTGAGTAGCTCGCCCATCTCCCAAAGATACTGATGATGATCTGTCTATCCTACATCCCATATAGGCTCAACTTCCTATGCTTGACGTTGCCAACTCTGATTTGACCAGTCTATAGGCCTCCCACCAAGGAGCCTATCTCACCATTGTATCCATCATGTCAATCCAACCAAAGCAGATGCAAACTAGATCCAAACATCGTGATGATCAACTCACCCATGATCTTGTAGCATATCAGGTAGGATAGCTCCAATAGAAACCTGTACCCTGTACCATCTGATCACTAAGTATTCATTACTCGTTGATAACTCTCCAAGAATCTGTCCATTGTGTCTATAAATAATCCCTTAAGTGTTAATTCACCTTAAGGAAGACTATTTAACAAACTTAGGCAAGAGTATAGCAATGTCTTTCTTGATAAACTTCCTGGTGGCCTACCTCCCCAAAGGAGTGCTGACCATCAGATAGAGTTGCTTCCTAGAAGCCAACCTGTATCTCTTTTTTTCATACAGGGTTAGCATCAAGGAAGAGGATGAGATCTCTAGACAATTACAAGAACTTCTTAGGATGGGCTATATTCGGCCTAGTACGTCCTCTTGGAGAGCACCAATCCTTTTAGTTAATAAAAATGATGGTGACACACGTTTGTCTGGTGACTTTCAAAGGTTAAATGATTTAACCATCAGGAACAAATATTTCTTACCTAGGATGGATGATCTTATGGACTGCCTGAATGGACCTAAGTATTTCTCCCAGATTTAACTTAGATCATGATACCATCAGATAAGAATCAGGAACGAAGATGTTCCTAAGACTGGATTTTGATCTAGGTGTGGCCATTATGAGTTTTTAGTGTTACCTTTTGGACTCACGAATGCGCCTATCACTTTCCAGCAAATGATGAATGATATTCTTCATCCATATCTGGGAAAGTTTGTGGTGGTGTATTTGGATGACATATTAATTTATAGTTGGACCCTTGAGGAGCATGAAGAGCATCTTCGTATTGTCTTGGATCTTCTAAGACAAGAAAAGCTCTATGCTAAAGAGTCGAAATGTGAGCTCTTCCAAACTAAACTCATATACCTAGGCCATGTCATATCCGATAAAGGTCTTGAAATCGATTATGACAAAGTCTATAAGGTACGAGAATGGTCGTGACCTATTTTAGCAACTGTGCAAACACAGTGAAAAATATAATAAAAGAAATAAAACTTTGTGGCATGTGTATTGTAAGCCCACATATGAGTATTTGCCAATAAACTTCTACTATGGCATGTGTTTTGTAAGTCCATGGGTAGAAGCTTAAACAAATAAAATAACTTAAACTTAGACTTAAGAAAACTTAGGCCTAGAAAGATTCTAAGTTATCTTGAGCTATCTTAAGTCTAGAATTTGAAATCCTAAAAGTTCTAAAGTTCTAAGTTAGAAGTTTAGCAGTCTTGTAATGGCTAGTTTAGATACTAATCCCATAAGCTAGTGGATGCTTATGGAAGGCCCTTCTTGCTATAAGAAGAGAGGCATTTCCCTTGTAAATAGCACTTTTGAGATTAAGCTATCTTGCTCTCTATTTTGGAGAATTATCATTCTCATGGTATCAGAGCCTAGGAGTGGAGCAGTTTGATGTTAGCTGGGAGCCAAATTTTGGGAAAATTCGAAAAACCATCTACGGTTAGTTAAGCAGACAAATCGGTTTGCATGTGTAGAAGAATTGAGACTTCAGTATAAGCTATTGGCTTGATCTGGGAGCAAAACTGAAAATTGTCGAATTTTCAAGTTGATTGAAGCCAATAGAGGTTGATGAGACAAACAAGTTGCTTGCATTCAATTATGCATCAATCGTGAAGCCTTAAATTCGAACAAAGTCTTAGCAGTGGGGCAACCTACAAAGAGTGTTGTTTTTTTCCAAGAAACTTTGAGAAAGTTGTAAAACAAGCAAGAACTTTTTTCTTGCTCAACTAGGATTTCTTTGTAAAAAACCCTTGATCTCTGTTGGAGGTGTCTTTTGGTGCTGTAAAATCACGAGGCTGAGCATCCTGGTGAGGTTGATCAACTAATAAAGGGCCGTGAGAATGGTGCAGATCAAACAAAATTTTGTGGGGAATCAGGTGGCTTTCAAAACTCCATAGCTATGAAAGCTAGCTGAGAGAAGAAGGCGAGAGGAGGAGCTAGGGAGCTCGTGCGCAGCCAACGAGGAGGGGCACACGTTGCGTCTCTAAGAAATTTGTGGATGAAGGGCTCCAGGTTGCAAAGAGACAGCCAAGACCGTAGGATCTTCCTCCAATCATTCTACAGTTGAGATTGGACATGAATTAGCTAACTATACTACTAGAAAGATCCTTGCGAGCATAACGGCGAGGACGAGGAGGGAAACCAACATAAAAGGAGCCCAAAATATCAAGATTGCGAGCTCAAGTCTGGAGGAGAAAGTGGAGCAGGATGAGGGGTTTGGGTTGATGCTAAAAGGGAAGCTCGTTGTTGGAAGGCGGTACATGCATTTTGATGCCAGGAAAGGCCCGCACCCTGCACATATAAACGTCCACAACTTGGACAATGTATATGAGAAGGAGGAGGTATAGGAACCTACAAGGATGGCAAAGGAGAAGAAGAAACAAATGAACGAATATGTGGGGGACGATACGATGCAGGTAGAGATGTAATATTAAGTGGTGATTCATGGCGAGGACGATTAGAGAGAGGTAGGAATGGTGAAGCAGGTCTCTTTTTGTGCTGATTTGCACTTTGATCCATATTTCAAATGTCCGCAATGTC
Organism: Diphasiastrum complanatum; assembly: GCA_029204225.1. Lineage (NCBI taxonomy): Eukaryota > Viridiplantae > Streptophyta > Lycopodiopsida > Lycopodiales > Lycopodiaceae > Diphasiastrum > Diphasiastrum complanatum. The sequence goes on along the minus strand of CM055096.1, from coordinate 7,296,778 downwards.
ATCATTCTTTGAAAATAATTGAAAATTAATGTAAAAAGGCAGTTGAGAAACTGTAGATAAAACCTTTTGATAATTGAAGGAAGAAGCCTCTTCAAAATTGCTGGAAAACTCCTGAAAAGGGTGTCTTAGTAGCAACCTATTCCAAAGAAGAATTCCTTCAAAAACAGCTTCTGATAAGTTGATAGATTGTCGTTGGCCCCACAAATACCTCTTCACAATCGCTGCTCCAGAAAGTAACAACTCCAATAATAGTCTAAAAATTGTTGCTCTTAGAATGACATCTTGTCTGACTCATGCAACTATGAGCCCTAGAAGCCACTAGTCCTATGTGATGTGTGCTTAATTCTCTTGAAAAAGTCCAAATGTCTCACAAATTGCTGCCTTTGAAGTGGATCACTCTCTATGTCACCGTCTCGCTAATTCATAAGTGGTTGTTGCTACTTCAAAAATAAATATTTGCTTCACAAATAGATCACTTCCTCAATATATTGCAGAAATAAAGCCTGAGTAGTCCTTTAGAAATCTTTTCCCTTCACACGTCATGCAATCTGAAATCTTCACTTACGACGATCTTCAATGACCTTCTATGCAACAACAGAAGAAATAGAGAAAGATACGATTCTCACAACTTATCTTGTCCTGTCCAACACTCTGATTTGAATATTGAAGTTCCAGTGACATGCTTCATGTGTCTTGCATCTAACTATCTTTCTCAACGACCAACACCAACTGAATTTGCAGCAAACTTGCAAACCATGCAGTACGCTCCAACAGTAGGGGCTAGCCACTCAACTAGCCAAGCCACAGAAACAACAGAACCAATGACATGAATATTTGATTTATTTATTTCTGAAAATTTTCAAAAAGAACCATGAAGTTACCAAGAAGGATATCACTGGAGGCAAGTCGTTGGAGAGTCACCTAGAAATCTGAAGCTCAAATTACTAAGAACAATTGATTATTTAGCCTAGAAGTGATGTTAGAATGTACTTATGAAGAATCTATGTGCATGCAGATGTTTCACGTGGATGTGGAGCTCCAAATCTATGTATCCAGAGGTCTTTTGAGCGCTTTGATCGTAGATGAAGACCCTGCTTGTAGCGTGCAGTTTGTGGCTAAATCAATGACACCTCTTCGGCCTTGCTGCGGGCAAAACCTATTCCGCCATATCACAACGAGCAACAAACTCTTGAACCTCACACAAATCCTCAAGCACCAAGCAAAAACCTTATTGCACGCTTTTGCTTGAATATTTCTAAAAGAAAAACCCGATCGACATCTGGGCATGTGTATTATGTAAGTCCAAGTTGCAAGCTGATTAGAATTAAAATCAGTCTTAAGACTCTTTGGTTGACTTTGGCCTAGAACTAATTATGCCCAAGTGACAAACATATTTAGAACTTGACCATCTATATATCTCATGCTCATATATCTATATCATGCTATGTTAGGTATAGTTCATCCATGCAGCCTTGGAACTAGATTAGAGGCTCATCTTGCTAGAGGCCACGTCCTCAATGAGCGTAGTGTTTTGAAGCCTCCTCGCTGGGCTATAAGAAGCTGCGAAGCAAATTTGTAGTGCTTGCTTTCTCTTATCTGAAGAGAGCTTCGATGCTGCTGCTGCTATTCTGCTCTTCGTGCAAAGCTGCAGCACAAAGCGTGCGCTCTTCCTCCATCGCCACCCTCCATTCCCTTCTCTCGCTTTTTCCTCGCATGCATCATGCTGCCACCATGACCCCCGCATCCTTCTTGTCTTCCCCCTCTCTCCCCAAACCCAACGACCATCTATTGCGGATACAAAGCTCGCACTCCCCCATGGAATCTCTTCCCTCGCCTCTCGCACAGGCATGGTCGACCTCTCGGCACTCATGCCCAATGGCGGACTGCTGCAAGGACCTTCGGGCCGGTGGCTCCTTAAGCCTCAGATCAGGGCTTTTGGCTTCGCAGAGCTGGGCAACTGGGAGGGATAAAAGCGCGGACCACAGGAAGATATCATCATGGTGGGAAACCTCAATACAACACAATGTGGCGTCGTGCAAGGCAGTGAAGAATGGAGGATTCTCCAGCATGAACAATGCTTTAAGACACTCCTTTGTCTTTCATTTGTTTAGATTAGGGTTGGGGTTAGCGCTGCCAGGAGCTGGGGGTCATCTCTTGCTGAATTTCATACAAGGTGCCGGCAGTGACGGGGGGAATGTGACTCTATCTGGTGCTTCATCAGTCGGCTCGGATGAGGTCGAGGGATCAGCTATCACAGAAAGGTTTCTTGGTTCTGAACTTTGTTGTCTATGATAATCTGCCAGAAGTGATTAAACCTGAAGCTTTCATCTTTCATGTATCGAATAATATTCTTTCGCATTGTATGTTGAGGCATTGGCTTTTAAGCTCAGTTTTTTATCCTCCAGGAATGGTAGTGGACGAGCTTGCTACCATCTTTCATTGATCCGCTAGCCTGTCACCCGTGTCTTTGGGTCGTATCCCATGTCTACAGTATAATTAAATTCTAAACCCAGTAATGTAATGCTTGTGGAGCTTATAGCGATTGTCTTCCTAGTAAGACTTTGCGTGACTCTGGGATTCTGTTGAATTCAGAACAACAAAATTGATGTCAAATCAGGCACCAATGATCTTGACATGAACTCCATTTCCCATACCTAGGCATTCAACACTGGACTGATCTGCTAACTTGATAGATTCTTGGATGTTCCAGGTTGGTGCGAATGAAATGGAAATATAGCAAACTGAGAAAAAGCTACTATATGTCCTAGTAGGGGACTTCACACATACTGTCTAGTGTGTAGGATTAAAATTTTCCCATGCCATGTCTTGCAATAGCAAGATAAAAATTTCATATTTTCAAACCCTATATCCAATTTTTGAATTTTTTCTGGGCAAGCCCGATTCGGAATTGTCTAAATATTTGATTTCTCCGATTCTGAAAGGGTGGGAGACTATGCAGTAGTGTACAAAGTGTCAAGATCGTAAATCATGACAAGCAATGCAAAACGTAGTGGAAATAGGTCGTGGCTGGATATACGATGTACAAAGATTTGGTTCTCCAAGAAGTGGTGATTTTGTGAGTACCTTCTTTTCTCTGCTTGAGGTCAAGAGTTTGACTCCAATTGGCTACACAAGTGAGGACATACAACACAAAAATATCATACAAATATTGGTGCAAGAACTTGGCAGTATCTGAGGGGGAGCATATGTAACTTGCATATGCCATACACATATTACAACCTTAGCATATGCACATATCTCTGCCGAGGCAACATGAAACTCCTTAAGCTCATCCTCCAATGGCTTATGCAAACCCTATGGCTCTCCAATCAAAGATACCTTTGTCTTTGATATGGACCTTGCTGATTATTGATGTGAGCCCCTACCTCCACTTTTGCACCTACTCTTGGCTCTCCTGGAACCTCCTGCTCATCCTCAGCCTCGATGAGCTGCTGATGTTGTTTGAGGCTAGCAACGTAGCTGCTACTAATGATGCGTTCTTGAGCCCAAGGAGTTTGAAGATGCTAGTCCTGCCTTTGGGCTTGAGGAATGTACAAAAAGCTCTTGCAGGTTCGTGTTGACTTTGCATGGTGGTGGCATTGTTCCAGGGGCTTGGCATGCACCTCTTCATGTTCCAAACTTTTACTATTTGTTCCAAGTTTTTGTTGATAAGAGGCTCATAAGGTCTTTTTAGCAAGTTGGAACCAATAAATGGAATTGTTCTTATGGATGGTTCCCTTATATAAGCAACGATGAACGATTCAAAATAATAGATAATGTTTTCTGATGAGTCCCTCAAGATCATGAGTTAGTGAACCGCCAAATCTGGTAAGTTTATACTAGCTTTATAGGTATACATAACGGATCATCTTTACTTGTTGATAAATATTGTAAGTCATGTAGACAAAGCTTTGTCGGAATATGCATACAAGTGGAAGCAAAGTAGGCTATCAATGAAGACAAATCTCTATACAAAGAATGTATGTACTTATAAGCATTGCCACTCTCTCTAGTCTCTCAAGCCTTTTCAAGCTCTTCATCCCCTCCCTATTGATACTAGTAGAGATAGAGAAATCCAAAGGCCAATGGTTCCCAATGTGGAATATCCAAAAGCCAATAGCCAAGAGCCATGTGTATCTCCATTGAAGGACAAATAGGGCAAATAGTGACTTCTAACAAGCTTTACTTGCCTAATAAAGTCATCGGCAATTGTACCAATGAACAATCTCGTTTTAATGGGAAATAATTACAATGAGATGTCAATGCTTGCACCAATATATAGGATGTTTGTTAGATACTCCATCAATCCCTACATAGAAAAGTTGCCTTCATCATCCTCGACCTCTTGCTAATTTGGTCCCCTTGTAGCAAATTGACTCCCATATAAAGCTTGAAGTACTCTTATGAGTCTTTACGAAGGAAAAGTTTCCTCTCTCTATGTCACGTGCTATACTAGATGTACATACACCATTATACTTCAAAAAGGCCACCTATCAATACATGTACCCTGAAGCCCTATTTTTCTTTTGTATCTTTAGAAGACAGTGAAATGTAAATGACCATCACGGTAAACCATCTCGACTTGCTTCACGGAAAATCCTATGCTTCTCATCTTGTCTATTGTTTCTATTACATGTGCCTCTTAGTCAAGCACACTCTCTCAAAATCATACATCTTCTCTTAGAATGTGACGACCAAGTTAGATATATCTTTCCATGCATTTTCCATACAAGGAGAAGTGAGACTTGAAGTACTATAAGCTGCCAAGCTTCTCCCGTTGATACTTTTGTCGTCGTCAAGACAACCCCTACAACAACATGGATGCTTGGGGCTTTACTTAGGATATTTTGGCCAAGGTGACACTGCACAAGAGGCTCCCTCCACCAACATGATTGGCTTTACTCTCTCTCATCCTCCACTGATAGTTTGGCCTATGTGACATTTCACAACTACTAAAGGCCCGACATTTGAGCTCTTTTGGGTGCTTTCTCCCCTTTGCAACGAGCTTCATTGCAAGCCAATAAATCTTGAATACGTTCCTGCCACCTGGACTAGTTCCAAGAAGTCTTGTCCAACAAAGGATGCTTGTCTATGGGAATACAGTTCTCCTTCTTCTTTAGTAGCCATATGTAAATTTAGATAGTTATGAGTATGGCCAACTATTAGATTCCAATCCCTTAGATAAGAGCATACGATGAAGGAAGATTGCCAAAGAGAGTAGTCTCTGGCTATAAAAGCTAGGTTCAAGAGGCATGGTAACTACAAAGAAGGCTGATTAGTACCACAAGGGATTGGGCAAAAGAAAATGGCATGATACACAATAAATCAAGGATCTTTTGAGAGCTAGCAAAAGAGCTTGGTAATTTCATGATAGTATTAGAGAGGACAACATACACTCACCTTAGGCATTGGGGGAGATTAAGACAAGTGTATTTTGTCATTTTTGATTGTCCTATATTCTATAAGATTAGGTCAAGATATCACCATTTATTCCCAAACCAGCCACTCACACTTCAATGTTTGATCTTCTACGAGGATCAAATTCTTTTATGCCCATCATCTTATATAGATGATTTACGGCCCCTTGAGCTTGTATTATCAACCAGCTCTTGGGCACTAATTGTAACACAGACAATTATAATTGGCTAAAGTAGATTGCAAACTAGGTCAAAATGATTTTAATCTTGATAATCTAGTTTCCTAGCTTTGACCTTCCATGTGGTATTATTATGTAATGTGGAATGGTGATTATGTGATAGATGCATGGATCCATACTTGCATGTTCCGTTCTGAAAAATCCCATTAGGGTTTCCCGGATTGTGCACTAAATTTTTTTGATTTGAAAAAGTAAGAAATTTATATTGTTCTTTTGATTTATTTTTTTGTAAATTCATTTTGGTAGTTTGTAAATATTTTTCTGCTGTTGTTTACGTTTTTTTGTTTGTGTATTAAGTTTTGTTCTATATTTAAAAAAGAAAAAAGAAAAAGTGATCTAGAACGCTCGTTTCGGACTGCTGTTGGAGCGGATCGCGATCCGCTGCAACACTGACTTAGTACATTATACATGCTGCTATCATTGATTCTTGTTGCTTCTATGTATTGATCAATACCAATTTTCTATTAATGGGGTCTTTATTTTAGCTAATTGCCTATTCATAGCAAGTTGTCTATCAACAACTACAAATCTTGCTGTCAGCAGCAACTAAATTTCCGATCAATCTGTTGGCAGGGAGGTATTACAAGAGAGACCTCTTAGGCTATTCTCAGGTGTATACTCTTTACCACACCCTGATAAGGAGGCAAAAGGTGGTGAAGATGCATATTTTGTGTCTTCTGAGGAGCAAGCACTGGGAATTGCTGATGGGGTTGGCGGATGGGCTTCCGTGGGAGTTGATGCTGGTCAGTATGCAAGAGAACTTATGTTGCAGTCAATGGTTGCTGTGCGACAGGAACCAGAAAAGTGCATTGACCCAGTGCGGGTTTTGGTGAAGGCTCATTCAAGGACGCATTTTAGAGGATCTTCAACTGCATGTATCCTCACGTTGTCTGAATATGTAAGTTTGCACATCGCAGATTGTGACACAACAGAATTGGTTGTCTGTACACGAACGCTGTGAAGATGAGAAAGCTAAAATAAGAGAGTTTTTGATGAACTCATGTTCTTTGCTTTTATCTGGGAGCTGAGAAGAGGGATGCAGTGGAATGCGTGAGACTAGGGTGTTCCTGACATGTATTCTTGCGTTCATAAATTCTGTACAGTTGTAAGGGAAGATTTAGAATCTCATGATACATCACGTTTTGGAAGAACATTTGAAATTCAGCTATATTTTCAACTTGAAAGTTTGCTGAAACAGTTGTTTTATCCTGCATGAAGTATAAGTAGCATCATTTTCAGGACTACGAACTAAATGTCTACAGTGATCCATTGTCTATTTTGTTAAGTTGCTGTTCTAGAAAGTCTTGTTTTTGCAAAGCTTTGACTGATGATAGAGACCTTGTGCCAGAACGTATGATATGTCAAATTTCAACTATGAATTTTTGTTAGCTCCCCCAAGAAGCTTTCCCACCCCTGGAGCACTCATTGAGAATAGATCTATATCTACTCTTCCCAATCTTCAAACTAGAACTGGCAGTTTTTACTCATTATGCTCATCCTTGTCCAAGTTTAACAAATATTGGATTCCAAGCAGACTCAAAAGACTGTAAGAACTGAATAATCTGCAAAGCTCGGCAAAGATATGCAATCCTGTATTTCTCATCTGATCCCAAAAAGGTATCATCATGAGAATGGTATTAGACGCTGTAATTCCAGCTCTTACAGTTGCATCATGGAAAGCAAAAGGCATGAATATATTGGGGAAGTTAAAGCTAGATTTTTGAGTGCAGACCGTGATGATACATTTAAGGCATGATAAATCAAAGAGTCACATTGGTCTTTGCGTTAGTCACTTCCAAAGGTGAGCAATGTTTTATTGTGTCCCTATAGGCCTTCTCGTGATGAATATGTCAACACCTGTCATCTGCATACGGAAGTATGGAGATCAATAGGGCCCCCAATCTAGTTATGGTGCTATTGACGATCTTAGAGATATCAATTTTAAATTTCAAATGATTAATTACTTCCTCATTTTTTACCATCATTGCTATGATAAAATTTGGTGTAATATGCAAGTTGTGTATTCGTTGAACCAATGCATGTCATGGTACTGAATCAACTCATAAAAAATCCACAGAATAACAATATACCCTATCCTTCCTCTTATACTCTTCTGAAATTTGATTGCTTCACTTTGTTAAAATCTTTGTAGGTTCGCCACTTTGAGGTTTCGATTCAAAATTTCTGCAGTTGGCTGTTTGTCAAATTTTAGTCCATAAACTGTTGGTAAAGTTTGAATGAAGGTTCCAAGCTACACATATTAAGATCAATAATATGAAATGAACATTTCATGGGACCATTGTGCTGAGCAATGCCAGAATAAAACTGTAGTGTGATTGGCCAAAAACATTCATGAATACCCTAAGCCACACAGATGCCATCATTGTTGCCATGAACATTTCAATGTTGCTGACCTTTCCTAGATGCTTATTTTGGATTTTGACCAACCCATATGTTGATGTTGGGGTTGGGAGGTTAAGTATAATATTAAAGTGGTTGAGTAAGCATCTAAGATGAGCAGAAGCATTGCATCTACTATCAATTTATGGATTCAAAACTGTTAGATACATCCAGATCAAATGCTGACACGATCATAGAAGTGAGTTAGAGCTGCTTGCTGCCTTGGTTAGGGCCTGGTTGGGCTGTAAAGGTCATATGGGGGCCCTTTGACCTCTTTTTAAGAATGGAAAAGTTTACAGTTCAAACTCATTTGAGGTAATAGTGGATGCCATATGAATGAGAGAGAGAGAGAGAGAGAGAGAGAAGAAAGCTTTATTAATGTCTTTTCCATGCCAAAAGGCATATAAGACTAGTAAATGTACATGTCAAGTATGTGGTAACCATGGGAGTGTACGAAACGTCTCCAAAACAGTAACAGAAATAGCAAATCTAAAGCTAAAGCTATGAACTAAAATAGATGTGATGATATAAGAAACATGTGGGAGCATGTATACTGCTAAAAGTCATGAGTGAGGCGATCATTTCCGTTTGTGGCGCTTTAGGTTCTGTCATCTTGAAGGGTTCTTCATGATGGTGCCGATGTTGTCTGGGAGGATGAAGAGGTCTCCTTGTGATAGGTCGAGTAGCTCGTGCTGCAACATGAGTATGTGTGGGACACTGTCTCCGATCTCGGTGGGCAAGTAAGTCATCATCATCATCATCATCATCATCGTCGTCATCAAATACTCGTCCTCTCCTCCTAGAGAAGCAAGAAGTGATCTGAGGCTAAGAAACATGACTCTGCTGGGCTGTCTGATACAAATCCTGTCGTAGTATAAACATCTCTCGTATCATGAGTGCAGCACATCGGGAGTTCTCATAAGCTGTGAGCGATCGTAAGGTGACAGGTGTGTCACGGAACAAACAGTGGTATCTCTCTCTGATCTCGTAATACACCGGGCACCTGAAGATAAAGTGCTCCTCTGACTCCACCTCATCTAAGGAGCATAACTGGCAAATCCGCTCCTCTCTCGGGGTACCCTGGAATCTACCAGTCTCAATAGCCAATTGATGTGATGATACGCAGATCTGTCCCAATGTAAATCTGAGGCAATCGTGGTATGACCAGGAACCCTGCTATGTCAAGCTCAATAAAATGAGTCCAGTAATAGTCGGGTTTAACCCCAAGCTGTCGCCTCCAAGTACGATCGAGATATGCCCGATATAAGATGCGCCTGATAAACTGATGAGTACCTGAGAGGAGCTCTATAATGGAGATACCAAATGACACAAGGAGGAAGTGGGATGCCTGGGAGAACCACGATAGTCGATAGCCCTGGTTATAAGTGTAAGGAAACAAGTGCTGTCTGTGTATATCTCATATCCTCATCGGGCAGAGCCTGGACTCTCTGAGTGTATGCGATAAGCTGGAACGTGGCATCTATCTGAATGGGTGGAACGGCAAAATTTGCAAGAAGGATCTCGTGTGGAACCGAGGGCTTCGCCCGAATCATATGAACTAACATGGTGGTCTGCAATGGGAGAATCTTGTCCCAGTGTGATGAAGGGAGGCCGGTACACCATGTCTCTGCTACATACAAGGCTGTGGGGGTGACAATAGTATCGAAAAGTCTACACTTACTGCGAGAATCTCGGATGAGCTTCCTGAAGCAGAACTGCTGAAGCTGAACAAGAGAGGAATGCCCCTTGCCAAGTCGGGTGGTGGCAGCCTGTCGCATGCTGAAGGTAGGACCAAAAAAGAGAATCCCCAAATAAGTATAAGAGGAAACTACCTCTAAGGCCTGTCCGTCTAGGATGAGCTCCTGGCGTTGCATGAAGGCTCGAGAAGTGTTGAAGACCATAACCTTGGTCTTTGCAATGTTCACCCCCAATCCCCATCTGGTACAAAATCCCTGTAAACAATCCAGCTGTCTCTGCAAACCCTCTGGTCGGGGATACTAGTACTACATCATCCGCATAAAGGAGAATAACAATCAGAATGGTGCCAAGTCTACAGCCACCCCCGCCACACTATGAGATGACTCGCTCTAACTCATCAATGTACAATCCAAAGAGAATCGGTGAAAGAGAACATCCTTGTTTCACCCCAATGGTGCTCCAAATGTGATCAGATAGGCCACTGCCATGTCAGAAACATCCCAAGACCTTTTCATAAAGAGCCATCACTGCTAGAACAATATCTGTGGAGAAACCAAAGTCACGAAGTCTCTAAATGAGCAGGGAGCGTGGTACAGAATCGAAGGCTTTCGTGAAGTCCACAAAACAGTAGTAGACCCTCTAGCTTGTACTTAGCTTCCTCAATCAAAGCTCAAAGTGTAAAAATATGGTCAGTGGTAGAATAATGAGATCGGAAACCTGCCTACCCCAATGCATGTAATCTCCTAGCTTCCGCCTCTGAACTCATTGCAGACTAGAGTATGGTACCATAGAGCTTCGTGAGAACATGTCTGATCATGATGGTGCGGTAATTACCAGGAATCATGGGATCACCATTTTTATGAATAGGGTGGATTTGGTGCACCATGGTGAGGGGAAACCAGAGACAACAACGGAATTGAGGAGAGTGGCTAGTGTGGGAGCAAGGAGGTCGGAAGCATGGGTTAGGAGTTCAGATTCAAGGTCCTTTCGATATCTCTTGCCTTATGGGACTTCATTCTCTTGATGGCCGCAAAAACCATGTCAGAGGTGAAGAAGGTGAACTTAGAGGGGCGTGGGGAGATAGAGATGGGTACGTCAGTGGGTATGGTATATAGGTTGGTAGCGTAGTCAGTCCATATGCGGAGGTCATAGCACTGGGAGCTGCTAGGGGCGTTGTCAAGAAAGCGCACTCGTCCATCTCAGTAAATTACTCGTCAGCCAGACTCACGGGCTACCTGAAAGGCCTTATGCCTCTCCTCTACTTGGATATATGTGAGGTCATCATCCATATAGATAGCGGTACCACGTAGCTTAGCTCTGCACCGCAAAGCATCTCGGCGACTCTCAAGGGAGGTGAAACGAATAATGAGTGTGACTGCATCTCTAGTGGTCCTCCATCTTGTAGAATTAACTTTTTTCACTCCAATGTCTTTTTGGTTTGCAATTGACTAAATCAATATAGCTCTAGCCTTCATGCAATTTTATCTTTGCCTCTTTCCAGTTTATCAATATGTTCTTTTGATACGTTCATTGATGATTTCCAACTTCATTTAACACTAATTAGCAAAGCTACCTTGTGAAACTCAGAAAGCGTCCAGTATTACGTTAGTTTAGATTTATTGTGATCAATTCATATACCTTTTTTTCTAGTTGAATGGTAGAATTTTAATACAGGTCTCTCATTGTGAGGCAGGTTTTGTAATCTAAAAAGCGTGTTTTCCTAGGATTGTTCCTTTTTGAAACTGTTTCAATAATTGTCTCAGGGCCTGCAAGCAGCCAATCTTGGTGATAGTGGATTTGTTATTGTGAGAAATGGGCGTGTAATTTTCAAATCAACTCCTCAGCAGCATTCCTTCAATTTTCCATATCAATTAGGAAGTGAGAGCAGTGATCCTCCTAGTGCAGCTGAGGTAAGTCACGTTTGAACATGTTCTGATCAGAGTTTCATTCTGTGTGGCTAATGTACTAACACAGTCCTGGTGGTCACTGACTTTAGGTATTTTCTTTACAAGTGAAAGCTGGAGACATCATTGTCTTAGGGACGGATGGCTTGTTTGATAACGTCTTTGATCATGAACTGAAGACAATTGTGCTGAAGTCAACCCAAGCTGGTTTGGGACCTGGTGCAACAGCTAAAGAATTAGCTGACTTTGCAAGAGTGCAAGCACAAGATCCTCATTGTGAAACTCCATTTTCAACTGCTGCTCAATTTGCTGGTGTTTCATTCTATGGAGGAAAGTTGGATGATATCACTGTAATTGTTTCTTTCGTCATTGTGGGAACAGAGAACTCCGCTAAGAAGCTTGAAAGATCACCTTGACACGTCTCTCTCTGTCTGTCTGTCTCTCTCTCTCTCATTATCGCTTCTCTCCCAAAACTAGAAAACCCTAAAAAATGAAAAATCTGCACACTCTCGTGCTCCTCTTTTTCTCTTGCCATCGCGATTTTATACCGTCTCTCTCTAGAAACTTCTCTTTCTAGAAGCTTCTAAAAGCACAGGTTCTCTCACTTCAACTGCTTTTCAAATGCCCTTCAAATACATTTTAGGGCAAACGTGGACCAATGAGAAGCTCCGAAACGCCTTTTCTCCAAAACAGCATACATATTCTCTCTCTCTCTCTCTCTAAACGCTTGCCTGGTAGTACTTCATAATCAGAAGGTTGCCCAGGTATGCAAGTAGAATCTCTTCTGAACAATGCATATAGCTTTCCCACTTGTTATATTCTTCTTTTGTATAATTTGCAATAAGTTGGCGATGAGACTTTACTCTGTTCGTTTGACAATGTTAGCACCGTGCAGTGACTTTAAAGACTTGAAGGCACCTTTGGATTAAGATTCATCAGTTTGTCTTCTGTTGGCTTTGAGTGCTTTACTTTTTTCATTAGGTCCCTGTTGTCACGTCCCAAAGGTACTTGGATCTTGAAGGGACGCTTCTCAAGTTAAACAGAAGAGCATCAGCTGGCCCTTTTTTAATTGATTTCCTGAAAAGTACTTTGTTAACCGATCTTGATGTGTTTGGTAAGAAAACAAACTGTCTTCAGAAGCCATTCATATGCTTGATTTCTAGACTTGCCTTACAAAGGTAAGATCAATTATTGGTCACATTGAGGTCGAGGTCGGCATATACGCTTGCTTCTCAAAGGTCGAATTGCGATCTGGTTAAAAGTTTGGAAGATTGGACAATCTAGGCAGGCCTCAAAGAAAATTAGAATCTGTGTGTGGGCCAAGCAAGGCCCTTGCTAGTTGATCCCTAAATCTACTACATGTACTGGCACAGAAAATGTACAGAAATGCTCAAAATTTAAAGCATTTGCAACATCATCATGCCTATTCCATGTTGAGTTCGACCATTTTGCGAGTAAATAGAATGCGAGTTTTGCGAGTTTTAGGATATCGATATATTTGATTGGCAAGATCAACAAAAAATGAGACTATTAAGTGAGCATGTATGTTGGAACTCGCGTCGCTTATGCTAGGACTCACGTGGTATTATACATATAGTTCACATGTTTTTGAGGAAAGCGTGACTGTGTTATTTCACAGTGGGGCGATTATATATATGAAAATATCTCTCAAATCATTTTCCAATGTAGAGGACGACAAGATCGATCCACTTCATGATAGTGAAAGCACAAGCCTCTATGACATTATCTTTTAGTGTTATCTCATTATGAAAGTTCTTAGAAATTTTAATCCAACTTTACTCGCAATTAAATTGCATTTTGGAGTACAAAAATAAAAACCGTAACTGCATGTCTCAATATAAAAGATCTCAACATTTTTAATCCAACTTCATTGGCAATTATTGTGCATATTAGAATACCAATAGCATATTAGAATACCAATGCATACCCCATATTAGAATACCATTTACCAAAACAAAAAATCACAACTCACGAACCTATGACATTGAGATGTTCTTGTAAATCAAGACCAAAACAAACTTTGGGCCATTCCAAAACCATAAAATTGGTCTTCAATCCAGATGCCAATGTACGATATGTGAGTTCAAGTAGTACTTTAGCATTTACGGGATACGAGATGAAATTCACATGAGAAAGAAGTGACCTAACACTACTACTCACACTCATCATCAACATATATACGTCGTGAAGGTTGTTTACGTTTTCTTAATGTTGGTGTAGCCTCATGAAGTACCATGGCTCTGGCCGTTGCCTCTGCATAGAATGGCAAACAACTAACGTTATGATAGCATACTCAAGCACAACATTGAATTGAAACAAGCGAAGAATGCATTATAAATTTGACATATCAATTTTGAAACTCATCAAAATCCCATGTTTCATTTTGCACGTCTTCCTCTTCATCCAAATCAATTTGTTGTGCATGTGCGACAAAAGTGGACGATTTTGCATAACAAGATATGGTGTGTTTAACATTAACAAAATAAATTTGAAATATCATTTTTGTACTAATACTAATTGTAGCATTTGCATACCATATCTATGGGTGGCCATATCGACGATGGCTTGATCAAAATCCTTTGCTATGCAATGTCGGCTGGTACTTCCGCATGCATACAATGATCTTCCACAACCCAGAAAAGGATCAACCACAACTCCTGCACTACTATCTTTCAATCTATCTGCTAGAGGATAGTAATGTATCCAATGGTCAGTCGCACTATGGAAAAGAGAAGGATCAATCGAGTCGCAATCACCCATAGGAATCGAAGGAGATGAATCGATGCGGCATGTGACATAAACAACAAGCATATGTACCTATGGAAAAATGGTATGTAGATTCAAAATCATGATTCGAAAACCAGAAAAAAAAAAAAAAAAAAAAAAAACAATGACATTGCCAGAGAATATGCTGAGGTGAAATTCACCTGAAATCCCATCGCAGTTTATTCACCCCTCGCACAATAGCATGATGCACCACATTCAATCCAGACTTTTTAGCAACTCTAACAAACGTCGGTATCTCTGGCACTCCTAAAATACTGACTACGAGACCATCATCATCGACAATTACTAATGCGAATTGCATTGATGCCTCCATCAATCTATCATCAAGTATATTCCATATAGGCACCCTTCCAGCAAAACCATTTGGGACAAAACCTGTAGGAAAGTCTAGCAAAACCTTGTCTGTGCTGCTGTATTGCACGCTTTTACCTCGTCGTGCTCTATTTCCCACACAAATTGTTTTCATATGAGACAAAATGGTATGCATCTCACCTGTAGTGGTCTTAGCAGCAACACATTTCGCAATATCCACACAAAGTGAATATCTACCTCACAAAAAAAAAACATATGTCACAATCACACAACATAGGCGAAAAAACAACATGTTCCAAACTTATCAAATAAAATTCTCAACAAACCTTGCTATGACTGGTGAGTGGGTAGTGTGCAGGTCGAGCAAATACAAATTCCTCACGTTGTCGCTTGGCACTCGGAGTCACAACCAAAGATGGGTCCATAGATGGAGCCCCTGCATGTTCCTTCCCCTTATGACCCACTCTAGCGAAACATTGTCTAGGCACTACATCAGGACCAGACAATTCTGTTTCTTTCATTCTTCTCTCCAATGTAGCACCCATCTCAACTTCCGTGTGTGGTACATCAACATCCACACTAGGGGTAGACAAAGCTCCGCTGCTATGCATGTGATAGCTTTCCATTTCATTTTTTGGGCAAGAACCTTCTGGAAAATCAATCCACCAGGAATTGTTTGTTCTCTCCCACTCAGACTTCTTTTGGCACAGAAATGATAATTATCACAATACATACAAGTCTCTTTATCCTGTCTCTGTGTCCAAAGTTTGAAGTACGATAAGGCATCTTTACAACCTTTTTCTTTCTTACAAGATATGCAATGTACCTGCAATACACAATAAAACATTGTTATACTCCAAAAATTTAGTGCACAAATTTTGCCTCCAGTTGAACAAATTAAAAATGAATATTTTATTTACCTCCATACAACACTTTTTGCACTTCCCCTTATGTCTAGTTGCTCTTTGGCACCTTTTGATAAATCCATGTCGCACTCAATAGCAACAAACATTTTTCGTCTATATTGCAATTTGAAATCTGTGAAATAATCTTCTAATGACTCATCATCATCAATATGCAATGGCCCTAACAATGTAAAATTTTGCATAAGGCTCTTATTTTTCAACAATGAACACGACATATAAGCACAAGTAGAACCGATTATTATGGTCAATGCTATATTACTTGGAATGTTATCTACTATCAGAGTGAGATATGGAACAAAATATTGATCCAAATTGCAAAAACATTTCAAATACTTACGTAAAGCCATACACTCCGCTAGCACTTTGTTAGCTGTTTCCAATAAACACTCCAGCCAAGTTTCTTTGGCAACCCATAATCTGAATTCTTTGTCACTTTTGGAGACACCAAATTAGCTGCTCATTGGACCAATACACCACTTCAACCACTTGCATTTAGTATCATTTGAAACTGAAGAACAACGCAAGGAATGTAGCTTTTCCAAGCCAAGTGTGATCCCCATGCTTGATATTTAGTATTGGTCACCAATTCAAACCATTCATTCCCCAACACAGGATTCACCCAACATCCTTCCCATCATGTTCGTCCATCTATAGTAAACAACAGACTCTATGTCTTTTATAGTCTTGTGCACCTTGTGCCTTTCAACTGTCTGGATGGTGATTTGGGAGGTTATGGAATTGGTGTATGAGCTAAGGATATTTTAGGAACTTCTCGAATAGTGGTACACATCTCTCAAGAGACTCCTTGTGACATGTCTGCTTGATCGTTGGATGTGAGCTTTCAGAAGATTGTTGGTCTTCTAGTTTGAGATTTTCAGGTCTGCTCAGACCAATTTTTGACATTCAATTTTATTTTTCATTTCTAATTTGCTAGGTTTGCAAGCTTTGTCTTAGCTTTCATTTGCACAAATTTTCAAGGCATTTGGATGAGAGATGCAAAAGTTATTGCACTTTTCCCAAAAGCTGTCAAAATAGGTGACTAGGATTTTGCTTTCACTTGATTTGAATTTTTCAGATTTGATTTGAAGTTTAATCTCAAGTTTCTATACACAAGATTTTAGAGCATTATCTTAGCTTTGATCTAATCCATATGGCAGGTTATTTGGGTTAGTATCTAAGGAGTTATGACAATTCTTGATTCTTAGCTCTAGTTTTGCTATTTTTCTTTCTTCAAAATTTCTAGACTTGTTCTGTGATTAATTTGACCTACCAGATCACCTCCAATCATCGATCTAATCCTATAGATTGATAGATCTTGTTGTTAGCTTTTCAAACGTATTGAGTTTGTGTGATTTGAATCAATATTGAGAAAGTTATGATCAAATTAGTGGAGATGGGTCAGAATTACCAAAATTTTGGAAATTTCTTTTACAAGTGAGAGAGAAGCACTGAAACACTTCAACTCTGAAGTTTTTCTTCCCTTGTAAATTTTTTTCGATTCTTCATTTTAAAGCTTTTATAAAAAAAATGATCTAACCCTACCTACCTACAATTCTAGCCCTAAGCCCTTGCGTCCTAAAATTTGAATCCTGGTCCAGACCTAACCTACCTGCACCTAACACTACCATTCTGAATAAATTTTCAGACAGTGAATTCATAGTCCACCAGTACCAAAATATGTACACTTGAAAGAGACAGACGTTGATCGAGAAACAACGTGAAAAAGTGGATCCGATAGAAATTCTCGAACCACACCAACACAGGTCTCTTTAACACATGCACCACAAATCTTTGAACCACAACAACGCAGCTAACAATCCCAGAAGTACAGGCACAGAATAGGGCTCATCCAAACTGTTTCAGAAGAACTAGTCATTAATGATGGATTACCGTATAGTAAAGACATTCATCTTCCATCTATTGATGAAATGCAATCTGAAATCGCACTTTATGACCTTGCTTTTGATGGACAACCAAGTTCAATCAGCATTGATGATTGGTTGACTGAATTAGAAGCTTATTTTCAACATCGCCATTATTCCGAAGAAGATAAAATCTATTTCGCTTCATTGTGCTTTCAAGGACAAGTTCAAGCATTGTGGGATACTCAAGCACATCCAATCAGAAAGCTTTGGAGTAACTTCAAAATTGCTTCCATTGATAGTTTTACAAGATTCTACATGAAATCATTTGAATTGCTCAAGCAAACTGGATCTGTATATCAATTCAATCAACAATTTTCAGCATTGATTCCAAAGACAAATTTTGAGTATAGAAAATGCTTGGACTAATATTTAAATTCTCTTCAAACTCCTATCAGAAATGTGCTTCAACCACATTCTTCCAAATCCATTTATGCTGCCAGTTTTATGGAGTTGCGCAATATGAGGGATCATGCACTTGCTCTGGAGCACTTATCTACAAACCATATCAATGAATGGTGGAAAGCCACTGCTCAACGGGAACCTTATTATTACAACCAATGATTGTCTGATTACGTTAGTCCTACCTTTTATGGAAGCATTCACTCCATTAATATAGAAAATTGGCTAGAAGATAATGGGAACAAGGATTACAGTTTGAAGCCAACAAAGTAATTTCAATTCGACAGCTTTGGGTTTGTAATGAGGCTATATGTTTTTTGGACGACACATCCTCAATCATGACTACTTAACCAAGGCGATCAAACTGATTAGACAAGTGTCTCCATTTTTTAGGACAAAAATGTTTAAGTAGGGGGAGTGTCATGTACTTTTAGTACATCAGTGCTTTTCAAGGCAAGATAATATCCAATGTAAGCTTTGTAGACCCAAAAGGAGCTATTAGCCTTAAAGACAAGATGGTTCCCTCTTTAGGCCCTTCAAAGTTATTAATAAGGATACTAGGCCAATAAGGGCCCAATGTAATTTAAATAATACTTAGCAAGGGCTAACTATCTCTCAAGATAGTTAAGTGAGAGCATTGTTTATAACTAGGCAAGAGACATCAATTTGTGAATCTTTTGGCTCATTTGCAAGTGAGAGCTTCTAGCTTCCTTGTGAATGTGAGCCTTAGGGATCTCCATTGCTAGGTCTCATGTGCCCTATGTGAAGGATTTCAGATCATTATGATCCAATCCACTTGAAAGATCTTTGGTTAGAAAGAGAAATACACTACCAATCTCACCAATGTAGAAAAATCAGCATCTACACACAAAATGAGATGCAAACACCAATAGAACTTGATCAAACTTGAATGCAAAACAAGCAAGCTACTATCATTCACATGGGTGAAACCAAAAATAGCATTTATGAATCATCCTACACATAAAATTGCATGCAATCACCAATATTGTGCACCAATGGATAGTAGAACCCAAGAGGACCATGTATAAACATGAAATGAGATAGAGAATAGAGAAGATCACTCTCTCCACGAGTTTCATCCATTTATAATAGGTGCAAACCCGATTTGGCCACTTGGCTTTCCCTCCAAATGCTAACCCTACTATTTTTGGGTCTAGATTCAATGTACCCAACTATTCAAATTTGAATCTAGTCAAACTTGTCTCCAAACTTTCCCACACTTTCAAAAAGTGTTTATTCAGATGAAATTTAGACTAATGGACTTTGAAAAGTCAATCTCTATCAAAATGATCAAACTAGTTGAATCTTTCACACTCCCTCTTCAAACTAGTCGAATTGTTTTGTGATTCGGATAGTTGATCTTCAATGGTCAACAACCTTTCATCAATACAATCTTCTGTTCGTTCAGCTTGTATTCGAAAAGTTGGCACCTCAAATCCAATCAGAAGAATTGGATGCATACCATATGTAAGAAAATAAATAGTCTGTTTCGTTGTGATCTTCTCCGTGTTTCTATATGCCCATAGTACTGAAGGTAGCTTTTGATCCCAATTTGTAGCATGTGCAACAAAAATCTTGTTAAGGATCTTGCATAAAATTACATTCGCTCTTTCAGCTACGAATATCCAAATGTACAAGTTGAAAAGGCTTTATAGATTTAGATATAGATCTAGTATAGGGTTGTCTATGTGACTTAGACAAAGCACAAGACTCACAAACATGTTTGATGCCACTTAAAGAACTTGGAAGACCTATCACAATCTTCTTCCTAGCCATTACCTCCAATGACTTGAAGTTGAGGTGTCCTCCTTTTATGCCAAACCTCTTGAATAGGCATTTGCTCCCTTGCAACACATCCAACTTGGTTAGCAATAACACAAGCATCTAGTTTGAACAAATTCCCTTTCCTTTTACCTTTTCCAATCAAGACATCCTTCCTTTTGATCAAACATTCAATCGGTCCATTAAGTTGTGCATTCGAGGTAAGGGATAATGGTTCTTAATTGTCATTTTATTAAGCTTTTTGTAATCGACACAAAGACAGATACCGTCGTCTTCCTTGCCGGTTAGCAAAACAGGAGCTCCCCAAGGGAATTTAGTAGGCCTTATGTGGCCTTTATGCAACAACTCCTTAAGTTGGCTAGCAACTTCATCTTCTTCCTTTGGGCTCATCCTGTAGGAAAAAAACGATACAGAGGAGCTGTCGGGAAGAATATCTATGTGATGGTCTATTCCCCATGAGGGGGAAGACCCTCGGGCAACTGCTCTGAGAATATATCACTATATTCCTCCCTAAGTCTCAATCAAGCAAGATCCTACCTGCCCGACACGTCAGTTATGACTCATGATAGGATCATCACGACAACACAACACGAGCACCATAGCAACCAATAGTTAAACCTACTGCTTAATCGAGAAGTTCCTTGAGAACTTCTACATTACCACAACATTTACTAGATCGATAATTGAACATAGACATTATATGAAATGAGTTATTGCAAGATGTAGAAGAAACCGATATTCCATCATTAGCTACTATTCCCAGACAAGAGCACTCTTTCCAGGGAAGTGACATAGCTACTGTGCACAAGAGTCTTCCGTAGAATATCTCAAGAACACATTTTCATTAATCTGTCCATCTTCGGATCACCTTGTACAGAGTTTAGGATCTGTGAGTATAGTGCAACTTTACAAAATCCACGTCATGTTAGAGTTGATTCTTGTCTTTCATAGCGTTATTCATATTCGAATCAACTACAGCAAGACCGAAACAAATTTAGTTAAAATCTGTTCAATCTTTAGTCTAGTTGCATGTTCGACGTGTTTCAACTGTGTGTTCCAAACTCCGATCCAACCTTGAGCATGCAAGTTATAGATAACAACATCCCCACCAACAATTTTTTTTGAGGGGGAGGGGAGAGAGTGGATCTACTTGGATCCACTACGAGCAGTTACATTGCCAACAATAACATCAGCAAGGTCGACAACCAAGGTCACAAAACCAAAGACGATAATGACAAGGCTAAGAAGGCAGACATGCAATCCAAAGAGACTCAATCAGAAGAAGTATTCTAGTCACAACAAAGATCCTTCAGAAAAGAGAAGCATAAGTATTTGAAAATCAGTCCGCTTCTCAACTAGCCCTCTCGTTACAACATGTACATCCGTTCTCATGCCTATCGCCCACACCATCTACCATTGTCACCACCACCACCACCCTTCCTTCCATCTGTCTGTTTACCATCAGTTCACTGTTCTTCTGAGAAATCCCCAATTTTGTTACAGAGGTAGCTGATAGATCATTGCAAATGTCTTGCGGAGACTAACTACTAACCTACACTGGTTGGTCAGCAAGAAAAAACACCTAAGAAAATAGGCGAAGCAACAAAAAAAATAAAGCAAAGAAGCTGAGAAGGAAAGGATGAAACTTAAGCAACAGTTGACTCAGATCGATCTTGATCAAAAGAAACTCTCTGGAGCAATGATAGTTGAATCCTCTCCTATAAAGCTCAAAAAGATCCAAAAGTAATGGATAAAAAAAGAGAGCTACCAAAAAACAACAGGATGAAGACAACAATGAGCTTGCAAAATAAAGTGAGCTCCTCACCCAACAAGTGGTGGTCAAGCTCGACATTGCAAGGGTCGAAGGCTGCAAATGTAGAACTATCAGTTCCTTCACCCTTCCACCAAGCCTTCATCATATTTTTCTACCGTCATCAACCCATCCATCCAATCTGTTTCTACCACTAATTTGTCAATGAGTCCATTCCCTTGAAGACTGATAACCAAGATTTGTGCAACTTATTAGTAAAGAGCATCGACAAGACTGGAACTTCGACTAAGAGAAGAACCGCGGAAATGCCTAGAAGCAGAATGGAGGATATAGACCTCCCAAAAGTTAGTACCTGTCAAGAAATCTGTTAATGGTAGATACAAGTGATATAACAAGAAACACGAGAAAAGCACTCATACATGCAAGATTGTAAAGTTGTTGAGAGCTCCCCAAGTTTTGAGAATGTCAACCGTTTGTGAAAACAATAAGACATTATGGCTGCATTGCGGCAGATTGCGGAAAGTAGTTTTTTTTTATAAAGACTGGCAGCAATAAGCACTTGGTTTTATGCAAGCGAACGAGGATCTACGCTTTTCCAAGTGCCAATCAAAGGTGCCAATGAGGAAGCAGAGCGACATCATTCAATATGAGTTGCGGTGGGTCCTACAACACATTGGGGGGAGGGGATGATGTTGGCTGATTTTGATGAATCCCCAAGATACTCGGCTAGAGCTACCCAAGAGCACTTCTCACCTTAGACTCATGGAGAGATCATGAGAGTGCATGATACAATTCATATTCTTATGATGGATCAATGTTCATTCTTGCATTATATCTAAATAATATCCTCTTTCATGAAGATGATGCAAGAAGTTTTGGCAATTCCAAGCTAGAATTGGGTTAGGAGCCAATAATGCTTGATCTTGGCCCCTAGCATTAAATTTTGGATATTGAAGTAGCCTAAGCTGCACTTTTGTTGCTGGATTTTATTGATTTCAGCATGCTACTTCATTCCCATGAAGTTTTCACATGGATCTATGCATGTATGAATACATATCTATGAAATACTCTCTATGATATTAGAGATGTGATTGCCAAACTTCACCTCTAAAAAAAGATTTTTCTCATTCAAAATGGTTGATACAGATTTGATTACAAATCACTTGAACAACTTCAAAAATATTCTTGAGTAGATGTCTACAAGTGGCGCAGAAATCAACAATGCAAATGTCATCATGACTCTCTTGTCAAGCCTTTCTGACACCTACAAAAATTGGATAATTATTATTTCTACTCAGCAAGGTCTTATAGTAGCACGAGTTTCATCTATGTTATTAAGAAAGAAAATCTAGAAACGTGGATCATCATTCTCTCATTCTACATCAGAATCAGAAGTTCTGTATTCAAAGAAATTTGATGAGAAGAAGAAGTTTAAGAAAGTACAATAGTCAAATAATAATTCGAATTTAGAACAAGGTGCAAATTCTAACTCAACTTTATCGAAATCAAAACTATTTTGCAAATATTGCAAATGAACTAGACATTTGTTGGAGGATTGTTGAATTCTCAAATTGAAAAAGCAACAGCAGCATCATGCTAAATGTAGAAAAATCAGCATCTACATACAAAATGAGATGCAAACTCTAAGAGATCAACATGAAGCTTACTGCATATGATGAATCTGAGAAAGTAGATGCTTAGTTGTATAGGCAGCTAGTGGGTAGTTTGATCTATTTGACATACACACGACCTGATATTTCTTATGTTGTTGGTGTTGTTAGTCAATGTATGCAAAATCCTAGTCAAGCACACTGGAAGTCTGCTAAACGTATTCTCAAGTACATTTGAGGGACGTTGAATTTTGGTTTGAAGTTTGATCAGTCTGAAGCACCAATGTTGGTAGGTTACACAGATGCTGATTGGGCAGGTAATATTGATGATAGAAGATCTACCAGTGGTCATACATTCAGTTATGGTACAGCTGCAGTTTCATGGAACAGCAAAAAGCAACCTACAGTAGCCTTATCTTCGACGGAAGCTGAATATCCTGCACTCAGCAATGCTACATAGGAAGCAGTATGGCCATGAAGATTGCTTGTTGATTTAGGTCAATCACAGGTGGATGCGACTACTATTTCTTGCGACAACCAAAGCTGCATTCACCTTGCCAAAAATCCAATTCTACATGTTCGAACCAAGCACATTGAAATACATTATCACTTTGTTCGAGAGAAAATACTTGATAGAACCATTGATCTTGTTTTTTGTAAATCTGAAGATCATATGGCAGATATTTTTACTAAGTCATTAAATAGATGTAAATTTAAAAAGTTTCGTTCTTTATTAGGGATAGAAGAATGTAATTTTATCATTGAGGGAGAGTGTTAGAAACCAATGATAAACTTGTTATTGTTTACGATTTACTATTGATAGCTGTTACCAGCTATAAGTAGTTGTAGGCTAGTCTATAGTCAACTACTAATTTTCTCTCTCTCTATATTCAGGGTTTATTGTACTCTCTTTCATATAGTGTAAGAGTGTGATGGTGTGTTCTTCCTCTTTCTCTTGGTGATTGCTTATGGTGATTGATTGATAGTGCTCATCAGATTATTGACAGTATCTATATATGTGTGTGTGTGTGTGTGTGTGTGTGTGTATATATATATATATATATACATATATATATATATATATATATATATATATATATATATATATATGTATATGCATATATATACATGAGAGAGAGAGAGAGAGAGAATCAATTTAGAATCATCACACTTGCACAAATTTTTTAGCTCAATTTAGATAGCACCTCTAGCATCATGCCTAAGAAGGTAACCATTTTGAATGAATCAAGCTTTTTACTTTGTACCACGCTAAATAAGAAATAAATTCTACCAAGAATGAGCCATTTGAAGGATGCAATTGAAAAATTGTGGGTGGGTGAGATCAGATTACCCATCGAGAGTGAATACATGAGGTCTATATCACCTTGCAATTTGATCACGATTTCAAATGTCTTGTTCATTAGTGGCATAAAATTTGAGATTTTCAAATGGAATGAGTATGAACTCGATGATTTAGAGGGGATGTTTGCCTTGGCAAATAGGGTGTTTGCAGACGAGAAAAATCTAATAATTATATACAACTATATGAAGAAGGATGCCATCACTTATCTTTCAGAAACACATAACTTGATCCAATTGAGATATCAGGTTATAAGGTGTATTTACGCACCATTCTACTCACTTAACATGAAGATAAGATAATGTACATTACTTATTGTGCGTTGTTAGTCAAAATATCGTCACCATTTTTTTTCAAAACAAAGTATGTATGTGTAGATGTATTTTTTTCATGCGGTTTCAGACGCTTGTCTTGGCTGTATATCATAGGAGTGGAGTATAAAGTTGAAGTGAGCTTGGTGTAGATAAGCTCAACTTCATCACTTTGAATTTTCTCTCTGATGAAGTATTGTTGTACTTCAATATGCTTTGTCATGTTGTGAAAAACTTGATTTTTCGCCAATCTAATACAACTCTGATTATTGCATTGAAGGACCGTAGGTGAATCTTGTACCATATGTAGATCATGTAGAATCCTTCACAGCTATATTGCTTCACATGTTGCACTCATAGTAGTTCAATATTTTGCCTCTATAGATGATAAAGCAATAGTATGCTGCTTCTTTGAGCTCCAAGAGATAGCACCAGAACCAAGACTAAAAACATAATCTGTAGTAGATCTTCGGTCTTCCGCATCTCCAGCCCAATCAGCATCCACATATCCTTGTAACTTCAAATCATCTTGTCTACCATAGAAAACACCAAATCTCAAAGTGCCTGGATATATCTAAGTATTCACTTAGCAGGTTTCCAATGAATTTGCTTAGGCTTAGCCATAAACTGACTTACCATACTCACAACATAAGCAATATCTGGTCTTGTAGTAGTTAGATAGATTAAACTTCCAACAAGATTTCTATATAACGTCTCATCTACATCCTGATCTTCCTCAGTTTTAGTAAGCTTACATCCACTATAATATGGTGTAAAAATAGGCTTGCACTCTGACATATTGAACTTTTCAAGAAGTTCATGAGCATACTTAGATTGTGAAATAAATAGTCTCTATGCTACTCTCCATACCTCAATCCCAAGAAAATATTGTAGTGGACCAAGATCTTTCATATCAAACTCTGATTCTTGAATTCCTGAATCAGATCATTGTCACAGTTTCTTCCTCCATTGTGAGCATTGCTTTGTGTATTGTCTTCAAGCTCTTGTGTATGATCCTAGTGCTATCCAAAAGTGGTACGGTGTTGTTCCACGGCTTGTTTGCTACTATTTCTAGCTGCCATCAGTATCTTTTATAAGTTTCTTTTGTCTCTTGAATGCTTTGTCAAGTTCATGTGTATCAAAGGTAGCATTAGGATGCTTTGCCATTTCTAGCTTTTGTAGCTTGTTGTGCAAAGATCTTAGCCAGAATCTTAGATCCATTCAAGATCCACTTTTTTCACACGGTATCAGAGCTGGCTGGCCACTATTTATAGTAGGATTTCCATTTATGGTGATATTTGGATGTTTGATCAAGTTCTAGCATTATTATGCATTGCATTGTTGATCAAATCTTAGTAACCTTTGTTTGTTGAGTTGAACTTGTGGATCAAAAGCATATTTCAGGTCTATTGAGGATCAGAGGCTGAGAAGAAGCTATTTTGGATCAGATCATAACACCTAGTCATTTGTTGATTGTCAAGCTTGTGCATATTCAATACTAACAATGTTCTGTTCAATCTATTGTTGACAATCTCCATGTCTGTGGATGAACACTCTCCTTAAGTGGATGAACCTTCTCCTCAAGTGGATGACAAATACTCTTTGAGTGATTTTGTAATTATCCAAAAAGGCTGAGCCAAAATCTCACTTGGATGAAAGATCCCCTTTTGGGTGAACAGATTGTCAACAATCTTTTGCATAGATTTTGGTGTACTTTGTTGAGCATGTAAGTAACTCTCCTTATGTAATTTGATTGGAGCATTTGCTGGAAGGTTTTAACCATTATGCAAATGTGTTTTCATAGGTTCTTAATAGGTTGAGAAACATTCTCATGTGAAGTGATCTTAGATCTACATCTAAACACCAAGATTTGACAAGCTAGTGAAGCTAGTCTTGTGATTCACTAAGTGTGCTCTTTCTTTTCCCCCTAAAGCTTGTACTTATCACTTGCTAGAGTTTGTAAACTTTTAGAAGTGTGGTTTACATGTGGTTTTACAAGTTGAATCAATATTCTAGTGCGTTGATCATATGTTGATCAAGTTTGTTCAATTCTAGGTATTCTTGGCAACCTAGTCTTTTGTATTTTCTAAGAATGCAAGTAACTCTTCATACCATAACTTGATTTGGTCACTTGCTGGAAAGTTTGAGAGCTTAAGCAAGAGTGTGTTCAGGTTGGTTTGAGTTTGTGATCCATTCTTAGTGTGTGCAAAGTGTTGCATTTGTTTTCAATCTTCCTTTCTATGCTTGGAAACCAGCCAAGTTCAAGATAGAAGTGTTTTAGGGTCCTAGGTCTTCAGAGACCTCCTTATACATCATTTGTTGAGAGGAAAGTGAGTGCTAGATGCATTAGGACAAAGCCTAAAAGTTGAAGAATCATTATATTCATGGCTTCCAATGGTGATTTAGGTAATGACTCATATGATAATGATTCTTTCTCACTATCATTCACAATGACATCATTCAAAGTACATCCTACTTTGAACTCTTCACACACTTCTCTTCTTCTTGACTTGTGACTATCTCTCTCACCAAGTCTCTTGATAGAACCATTTGATCTACTCTCTGTATGAAGACATGTGACTCCACTTGCTGCAAAAATGACTTCTTGGACTCATCACAAAAGAATGTAGAAGAACCATCTCCTTCATGAATGCACCTAGCAACATCTTTTTCTTTATGATCAAAGAAATCATTAACAACAATCTTTTCCAAGGAAGAGCCTTCACCTTCATTGATGAAGTTAGCTCTCTCCTTACCATGCTTGCACTTGCCATGAAGAACCATTGAAACACCATCATTATCCTCAAGACTAGCCAAGTTAGCACAAAGATGAACATCTCCAAGAAGCATGTTAGCTCTTGACCTAGATATAGCATAAGGAAGGTTTTTAGACTTTGCATAAGATACACCAATCTCATTGATGCTAAAAGGAAACTTTGGAAAGTTGAGACCAATCTCCTTTTCCATTCCATCCTTTTTGTTAGCCATAACAAAAGCATCAAGCTTGAAAAGTCTACCATGTCTATTGCCCCTAGCAACCAAGATCCTTCCTTTGTAATGAAACAAGCATCACCACCAAACTTTACCATGTATCCTTTCTCTATCATTTGACCAACACTTAACAAATTCTTTGAAAGTGAAGGAATGTAAAGAACACCATCAAGTCTTGCTTTCTTATTAGTAGAGAGACAAATAAGAATTGAACCAATACCTTCGATCGCACACTTACCACCATTGGCCATGTGTATCACTTTCTTGGCTCCATCATAAGTGACCAAAGAAGTAAAGAACTCCTTGTGACTAGTCATGTGTGAACTAGCTCCACTATCAATCCACCGTGAATCCTTGTCACCTTCACTTGATATTAGACTTGAAGAACACATCAAAAGAGAATCATCATCACCTAGATCCTCATCATTATTAGTAAAGTTGCTTTGCTTGCTACCTTCATCTCTTTGCTTATTCAAACATTCATTTGCAGAATTCCCTTTGATTCCACAATAAAAGCATTTCAACTTAGACTTATCTTTCTTTTTGCCAAAAGAGGAAGTCTCACCTGGATGTTGCGCTTTAGACCACTTGCCTTTGCCTTTGCCCTTGAACTTGCCTTTGATGAACATAGCCTCCTCTTCATAATGTGATGTCGATGTAGATCCACCTCCTCTTGATTGAAGCCTATACTCCTCATTCACCAAGATCTCTTACAAATCCACATTACTTGGCAAAGTCTTTTGAATAGCAAAACTTTGAACAAGATTAGAATGATCATCCAACAAGCCATTAAGTATAACTTGAACAAGTTCTGTCTCTTTAATGCTTTCATCAATACATGATAACACATCATTGAATTCTTTAACTCTCAAAACAAAAGCATGAGTACTATATTCCTTCTTTTGAAAACTTTGAAAGATTTTTTTCCTAGGAGTAAGCACTCTTGATGTAGACTTGGATTCATAAAGCTTCTTCAAAGCTTTCCAAGCCTCCGAAGATGATGTGCACTTACCAATCTCCTTGAGAGGTTCATTGGTAACATTCATCTTAATCATGTGTAGAGCTTTCTTTGCTCTTTTGTCATACCTCACTTGATCTTGAGGTTCTTGAGGCCTCTCCTCCACACCTACAACAATCTCCATCAACTCATTTATCTCCAATAAGGACTCCATCGTCAAGTAGAATAGTTGATTGAGGTAAGCCTATCATTGCTCTCCAACATAGATCCACCACTTGTAGCCATGTTGCAATGAGCTGATCTTTTTTTTTCAACCTGTTCCAATGCACAAAGCACTAATGCACCAAAAATCATCTAAATCCAGTAAACCAAGTGTGAAATTGGAATTGATCAAGTATATAAACCTATATTGAGTTTTGGCCTACAAAAGATCAATTCTACACATGCAAAAATGCTGATTTTTGAGTAGAAATCAATCTAGCATGCTCTAGCATTGGTAACTCCTCCAAATCCTTGCTAAAGATGGCTGATCCTCTCATAACCTGAAACACAAGAGCTCTGATACCATGTGAAGGATTTTAGATCATTCAAGATCCAATCCATGTCCCTAATCTTTGGTTACAATAAGGAGCAAACCAACAATCCTGCCAATGTAGAAAAATCAGCATCTACATACAAAATGAGATGCAAACTCTAAGAGATACTGATCAAACATGAACCAAAACATAGATTATAGTTGCTGTCCATACAATTAGAGTACCCTACTATATTTCACACGTGTGGAACCTAAAATAACAAAATATGATCATTCTATACACAAGATTGCAGGATAACATCATGAGAGTGCACCAATGAATAGTAGAACTCAAAGAGAACCATGTATAATGATGAAATGAGAGAGAGAAGAGAGAAGATGTGTCTCTCCATGAGTTACATCCTTTTATAGCGAGTCCAAACCCTATTTAGCCACTTGGCTTTCCCTCCAAAATGTAAACCCTATGATTTTTGGGTCTAGATTCAAAGTACCCAAAGTTCAAATTTGAATCTCTCTCAAACTCGACTACCGACTTTCCCACACTTTCAAAAAGTGTTTATTGAATGTATTTCAAAATCTCTAAGTCTAAAATGAGTTTTGGCCTCAATTGACAATTTACCAAAATATGACTAAACTTGTTGAAATCTCTCACAAAGATCAACTCTGATGGTTTCATTGCAAAATGGAAAGCATGGCTGGTGGCTAAAAGATTCACCCAAGTCCAAGGAGTGGACTATCAAGAAATTTTCAATCATGTTGTCAAAATGCAGTCAATCAGAACTCTGATTGCGTTAGCAGTTGCGAAAGACCTCGAAATTCATCAGATGGATGTCAAGACAACGTTTCTCAATGACCACATCCAAGAGGAGTTGTGTGAATATTATAGAAAGCTATCTATCATAGCTTTAGGGGCTTGCTAAGGTTTTATGTCAAGCATCTTTGTGTAGTACTTTGATAGGGCCAAAATTGGCAAAGATGGCAAAATGGTCAATTCTACATGTAAAGCCACAATTTGGCCAAAAGTAGTTTATGATGCAAACTTGAGCTAGTTAGGCTTGTGACACTTGTGTAAATGTAATTTGATAAGTGATCAAGTCAAAGTATTGGCAAAGGTCAAAGGGTCCAATCACAATTGAGAAAGAGTCCAATAGAATTGCAAGATGGATGCATCACTCATCCAATAGAATTAGAGAGGCTAGGATTTGGGGTCCAATAAGATGTAAGCATGGATCTCCACGAGTTTTATATGTACTCTCTTTACCAATCATAATCTACTTGAGTTTTTGAGTCAAATTTGAGATTTGTCAATTTTGCTTGTATTACACACTCTCTCTCTCTCTACCCGAGACCAAAAGTGGTCTATTCTCTCTCTACCTGAGGAGAGGAGCTTGTTCTTAGTTAGTTTTTTCATGATACTCTTCCACACATGTGAAAAAATGCAATTGGCTTGTATTTGAGTGATTTGTGGATTCTTGTAGTGTTTCACACATGCCAAAGATAGCTTGACCCAAACTTTGCCCATACTTCATCAATTGATGTGAGATTGGTCTAGATCAAGAGAGATTGAAAAAGCTAGTGAGGTCCATCTCACACTTTGTTGCAAGATCTTGCATATGAGTTGGTAGTACACCCTTATTGGATCCTATAGTGAGAGAAGAAAGCAACATTTTTTGTTCAATTCACGAGGATCTTCCCTATGTAAAACGTGATTAATAGTGATAGGCTTTCCCATATTATTATTGTATCAAGGCATTTCGCCATTCTGATTAGTTTAATGGTACTGGTATGTATCAATTTATAAATTTAAAGCATATGCATTTGAAAATTACTTGTGCTATATAGGTTGTGATTTGCAAATGAGAGATAGCGTGGATCAGGATCAGATATGGAGCAAATCCATGCCATACCAATATATGAATTTATAATAGATAAAGTACCATTTTTAAAACTCTTGAGCATATCCATGCTTTCCAAGAGTACGCCAACTACTGCTCGGTTTCATTGATTTTAAATATCGATTGTCTTAAGAAAAAATACAACAACACATCATAAGGCATAAGATGACTAATAAAACCACCCGGCATGGTCACAAGTATACTGACGAGGCAAGGTTACATAACATTGAGTATCATGAGAGAGAGAGAGAGAGAGAGAGAGGATAATGAAATGCGTCATATGAAAGGTAACTTTAAAAAGTCAAATGTCATGCTAGTTTAAAAGTTTTAAAAATTTGTTGTAAATATAACATGAATATATGTATGTAAGTGGTTGAAAGGTTCATATCTATTTTATTTGAAAGGTACCCTTGCATTATACATGTCATGTGAAAGGTAAAAAAAAAAAAAAAGCCCATCGGGGTGAAAGGTAAGGGTGCATGTCAAATTCCAAGCCTGGGCCCTACCAAATGAATGCATACTATGTCATGCATCCTACTCCATGCATAAAATGTGTGTGTGTGTGACGACGTTTTATGCCAGCAAAGCATGACATTTTTGTCGGCACACACACAAGGTCACACAAATAGCTTTATACTATATATATATATATATATATATATATATATATATATATATATACATCATTTTTTAAAACAATTTGTGCCCTAATACATGAAATAATACAATATTCTCAAATTTTCTGACATATTATGTGTCTATATTATTTTTTCCCAAGAAGCAAAATCTGATTTGTATGGTGGAAGGCCTTGTATGAGGGCCTCTCTTGTAGGGAGGGCCATTTCTTGAGGGTGGGAGCTCAAGGGTAGGATCCCGAGAGAGAGAGAGAGAGAGAGAGAGAGAGAGAGAGAGAGAGAGAGAGAGAGAGAGAGAGAGAGAGAGAGAGAGAGAGAGAGAGAGAGAGAGAGAGAGAGAGAGAGAGAGAGAGAACACTCATTTCGAAGAGAAAATGCATACTTTGTAGAGAGAAAAGACACATTTTAGAGAATGAATGGCATATTCTGGAGAAAAGAGAAAGGTGAATGCATATTTCACTCCTGGAGGTGCTTTCAAAATACAAAGCAAACTTGAGCACCTACCTTCACGTATGGGGGAATGGATTTTCTATTGACCTTTTCCATTAAGAAATCTTGCTATAAAAGCACTTTCATGGTGATGGAAAAGATTATTGGATCCATTCACTTTTATAAAGAATGAGAGATGCTACCCAAATTGGCAAGCGAATCTAAATCTCTCTATACAAGGACCACCTATGAGCCACTCCACCCTTTCCATCTCTAAAAGAGTGGGCACCACATATGAGTTGTGTCTTTTCCATTCTCTCTTTATCTCTCTTCAAGTGGAGACCATTTTTGCACTCCACTCTTTCTATCTCTAAGAATGTGAGGACCACATATGACTTGTCTCTTTGTGTCAACTCTCTTACCCATTCTCTTTCCCCCCTCTCCAATTGGGGGTCAATCATTTTTTTTGGAATGTTTATTGCATAGAAGTTTATAAACTATTTTATGGGATCCCTTCAACATTTCTATGACCTCCAACCATAATGACTATTTTTTCACAAATCAATGCACTTTCGAAATACAAGACCGCACTTCAAATGAACTTTTACTTCAATGTTTCTACCATTTAGAATCTCATTAAATATTAAATTTCATAATTTCCATTATTTAGCCAAAACATGCAAGAAGACAACAATTTATTATGTCAAGGAATGCCTCATAATATTTTGAGAAAGGTGACTAGAATAATATCATAAGTATGATTAAAGGTCCTTAAAAAATAATATAATAGGTTTGAGGAAAGGTTCTGCTAGTTGCTACATGAACAAATCTATGAGTCATGTTTTAATGACTTTTCACAACATGACACAGGCTAGATGATGACATGACAACTAGTTGTTACCAAAATACATTCCCAATTTCTCCTAGACGACAACATGACAACTAGTTGTTACCAAAATACATTCCCAATTTCTCCTAGACGACAACATGACAACTAGATGTTACCAAAATACATTTCCAATTTGATGTGGGAGAAGGGATGTTTGGCACTTAGGAGTTAATCTCTTATTGGCTATCTACATGAGAGTGAGATTCTTTTGGTGGAATGTATTAGTGCAAGGTGGCTTCCAAATGCAATGAAAAAATGGTTTGCGTGTGAAATTTTTGGAAAAAGACATTGGAAGTTGAACATTACAGGCCAGCAATGAGACTTCTCAAAAAGTAGCAAAACTGCTCATCAACAGACACTTTTGCTTATCATCAATCCTGCATCCTCCAATATAAATATTATCCTATTGCATCTCATACTTTTCATCTTTCATTTGTAGCAATTTGACTAAGTTTCTTCACTTGGGCTTTGATCCCATACCACAAGTATCTTAATTGATCTCCACTCATACTCATCTCTACTTTCACAATAGTTTTCTAGAAGTTGATGGCTGCTTCTACGCCCATGCACATAAAGACTAGGCTGATGGTAGTCGTTGCTCTTGTTTTGCTACTCTCTATTATTTTGGTGCATGCAGGTCGACCACTTCCACGGTCACTACAAGATGATTCAACCGATGATTCGACCGATGATTCGACCGATGATTCGACCCAAATTTATGACTCAATGATTGATCATGTACAAAACATTATGGGAGATTTAAATGATGATACAACATCATCAGACAGTGCATCCAAAGCAACCGAAAGTAGTGGACCACAAAATTGAAGCTTTGATTGACGATGTCTCTACAAATTTATTTATGTGAAGAATAATTAGTGCTGGAGGGTTTGCAGATCCCAAGGCAACCCTAATTCTAGTTAATATGCGAGAGGGATTTGTCACCCTACATGTGTATGTCCTTGCTCTTCTTCTTTCCTCCTCCATCTCTAATGTTTTCTTTGGATTTGCTAATTGTTGGGATTGATCTTTGTTATACTTTTTGTGAGAGAAAAGAGAGAGAGATAAGTAAACTTTTCCTCCACTTAAGTAGCGTTAATGGACTGTAGTATTAATGGTAAGTGTTAAAGGTGGATCATAAGCATGTGCTTGATTATGAACTATGTTATTGCTCTCATGGGAACGAATTCCCTCATAACAACAAGTTAGTCCTCTTCATCATCCTGATGCTTGTGATCTTGGATCTAGGGTTGAAGGTGGATAGGAAATACCTACTACAATTAGCTAGTCAACATGTTGCTTTAACTTGTGCCTTGTGTTAGGGCAATTTTCGGTAGGGGATTGGTCCAACCAAAAAGTCCAAAAAAAGTCAAGGGGCACCACTACTGATGGTGGTTATGCCCTATGTGAGTGACGGAGGACCTGCCACATCCAATCCTGGGGGCTTCCTAGGTTACCTCGTGCTCCTGAGCCAATGAGAGTTTTCCAGGCTCTCAGAAGTATGACTGTAAGGAGGGGGTGTTAGTACTTTTGGTGCAATAATTCAGTAGCTTTCTAGGGTCACGGTTCCGTAAAAACTTTTGATTGCTAATTCACACTAGGATCTCGCTAATGTCTCTCTCCCCATTGAATTCGACTTCCAACTAGTAAAAATACTACATGGGCCTAAAACCGATTTATTGCCTATGAGGTGCTCGTGTGGTGCAAGTTATACACACCGCCTTGTTTGATAGGTAGTGGTATTTTTGCCAACCGTCGGATCTAGGTATTTCGCTAGACAGTGTATTTCAACCGTAGATGGTGGACAACCTGCTCTGGTGTTTCACAAAGGTCAAGTCCAGTTGACACGCTTCATAAATGACAAAAACCAAAAAAATACTTTTGAACTTGATGTTTTATTGCGGTTTAAACTTACACTTCTATCTTAGTCAAGCATAGAGTAAAACACATTCACCTTTACAAAAATGCATCCATATAATTTCTTCCAAACCACGCTAATAACCCATGGTTACAATCGTTTTTGCTTTCACTAAATGTCAAGAACCGAAGAGCAATTCATTCCTTAATTGAACCCATAACATTTGACATTTATTACTGTAATTCTACACTAAACTCTAGTTCATGCCTAAAAAACCGATTCACTACCAAAACTTACAAGTAGTTATCAATGTAAATGAGCACAAGTGAAAATTGCAACCATCAGCAACACTTTAAATCTGTAGGACCTCGTTTTTATAAACTTGACGTAATTAGTCCCTCAACAAGCTTACTTCCCTACACCGTTCATAACAACCTCCTTCAAAGTGTAAAAAATTGTCCCACACATCTCACATCCCATTCTGATTTAACTTAAGAGCTTACAACCTAAACTTCATAAAATAGAAGTGACTAGAAAGAAAATTCAGGTCAAATACTCATCTCAATCCACAATTAGGTAGCCATTGCGTGTGAAAGCCTAGTCATGAACACTTTCCATGCCACATTGCTCTTGAAAACTCGATTTGATATCACTTTTGCATTCGCAAGTTGCCTGATAGGCAGAGGAAAAACCAGTTCAAAGCATTGTCACAGGTCGCTGTGGGGAAAAATCAGCATAGCCCGTAGGCAAGTAGGCCCAAAAATAGGTCGCTTAGGCCGGAATCATGCCGCAAATCTCCGATTTTTTATGGTGCACAACTATGGGCATCTGTGGCAGGTCGCACAGATCACAGACAGCTCGTAGGTAGTTGTGCAGGCCGCAGACCAATAAATAAGAAAACCAGAAAACGGTCCTCAAACAGACTGTGGCATGCTCTACAAGTCGCGGACAGTAAATGGGAAGCTCTAAGCAGCGATGGGAGGCCAAAAACCCAGAACAAGTGCCCTTCAAGCCCTCTTTGCCATTTGTCCCAACCCATTTGATAGTACACCTAGTGGCCTCTATAAGAGAGTGGGGGAGTGGTGCATTCAAGGCTCTCTTCCAACACTAGCCAAGATGCCATTTTTGTCAAAGGCTAGGGAGGCCATTCAAGTTTCTTCTTTTGTAGAAGCCCAAAATGTCAATGGCTAATGGGTATACCTCCCATTTTTTTTAGCCTCTAAGGTGTTTTGGCATTTATTATTCAAATTTTGAGTGAGGTGTTTTTTAAACCCCTATTTTTAGTAGGCGGCCTTCATTTTTCTTTGGGTACCTTCATTTTTGGCCTTCCTTCGATTTTTCAAGGGCCATGTGCCTACTGCTCATTTGTCTGGGTTTTTGGTTGGTTGGGTAACCACTTGGCCCGCACAGTTCGTTAATTGCCCATAAAGTGCCCAAACTTTGTCGTTAGGGTTTCTGTGATTCCTTGACACTGAATCCATATTTTTTAGTCCCGTTTTTACCCGAAACTTTTCTTTCTCGGTTTTTGCTTCTGTGGTTCACTTTTTTGGCATTCATGACTAGGGCTCCCACAACAACACAATTTCCTTGAAAAATACACGGAGTAATCATATATTAGTAAAAAATGGACTCAATACATGGTGAGATTTTAGCATGGTCATATCGACTATTTTTTTAAAACTGGCCATTTTTTTGAAAAGCCGTAAAATATTTACCGACCATTTTTAAGGCCATTATTTGCTCTAGCCTCACTGTTGGGACCTATTTCTAGGTGGACCGACACTCTTGGCTTTGTCTTACAAAATTTGACCACAAAATATTTTTGACAGTCTTTTTGAAAAAGCAATTTCTTACTTTTAAACTGGTCTAGCCGCTTTAGGGGCGGGCTGGGACCCAGAACTAAGGCAAATTTGTGCCAATTTTTTCAAATAACCGGGTTTCACATGCCGAGTTTTCAAATTTTGTGAATTTAAACTTTAATATTAGACCTCTGATTTTGTAGACTAGCTCTTAGTAGTGAATCAAGTATAGTGGGCTCAGCACCCTTGCTAGCTGATGCTAACCACAGTGAATCGGTGGGATGTCTTCAACAACTTCCTACCCAAAGGTCATCGACGCATCTGTAGGTACAACTCTAGGTCCGCTCCTGACTCCATCAACTCATTGGATCTGTACAGGTGAATCCTGCTGGGTTTAGTCTTAGCACCCCAAGATTGTAGTAACCAGTTCTGCAAGCAGTAGGCATAGTGGTCAGCCAATCTAATGATATCATCTTTCTAGTGCGCGGCAACAACTGAGAACCTACATAAACTCTTGCAAGAATCTTTGTAGTTTTCAAAACTACTTGGGATGAGTGGCCATGTGAATCTGAGGGCTGAACTCGTGGATGGTCGTAGCTCAAAAACCTGGACATCTAGAGGAAATTCCATGGGTGGTAGATATAAATTGTAAGTATCGAATTTTTTGTAGAACAGACTGTTTGACAAAATTTCTTTGCGGTGCACAAAGTAAGTGGGTAAAGGGTTGCGGGAACTCTGAGGCCTGATACGATCCTCTTCTCCTTCTTTTTTCTAGTATTCATGTAAATGCCTAGCTAGCATGGCTACAATAGTTTCGGTTGTAGCTAGTTCCACCTTGGTGTTGGCTAGGATCTTTTCTTGTCCTTTATACCCCTCCCTATGGCTTACCTGCCTTCTGTCACTAGCCTCCTTGAGGTCATTGTACTTATGCTTCCAGGTATCGTGCTCCTTATTTGCACTAACCAGCTCGTTCATGGCCCTGATTCGTAGGTTCTTTTGTTTCTTCAATTCTCCTTTCAGAAGTTGGATCTCTATGTCAGTCCTCT
Organism: Diphasiastrum complanatum; assembly: GCA_029204225.1. Lineage (NCBI taxonomy): Eukaryota > Viridiplantae > Streptophyta > Lycopodiopsida > Lycopodiales > Lycopodiaceae > Diphasiastrum > Diphasiastrum complanatum. Next base: position 7,258,860 of record CM055096.1, on the reverse strand, counting down.
ATCCTTCTTTTAGTATATGAACCTCATCAGTTTTCTATGGCGTTGGTCGGGCTGATTACTGCTCTGTGGGTCTTCCATACTCTTTTTAAAAGTGAATTCCATCACCTATGTTTTAGCATTTATATATATGAATATACAACCTGTTGAATATACAAAATCTTTGAACTTTACACCCCTCTCCCCCTCCATATGTATTTGTCAGGTTTGTGCTAGGACATGTGTTTTTATTGTATACTAGGCCATGTGCATTAACCCATAGGTTATGCTCCTATGGTGTGACCTAAAACAAGTTCTAGATAGTTCATGGCTCATTAGCTGATGTAATTGGGCTAGGAGTTAAGGATTCTCTAGACCTACTTGGTTTACCAGACTTCTGATCTCGAATTATATACCATGCTTGGGCTTTCAGGATTGTCCATAGCTCTGCAACAATGGTTATGGGCAAAAGGATTACCCTACCTGGATCACATTGCCAGTAATGATCGTGGTCGTAGGCTATCGCAGCTAGACTATCAACACGTTGATTTTGTGCTCGTGGAATATGCATCCATTCGATGTGGAAAAACTCTCTAGTGTATTCACTGATGGCGATTGCATAGGCTGTAAGGTCCTGCTTTTGAGCTGATATATGTCGGTCATACCTCGAATTAGGAGGTGTGAGACTCCCATAATTCAGAACCGTCTATAGTTTGCACAACTCGCATGGTCATTTGTAGACCTATTAAAAGGGCTTTGTATTCGACAGTGTTGTTCGTGAATCCTTTCCCTAATAGGACTTGTATACTGGCTAGTTCAGTCCCATTGAGATTTTGAAATATTGCTCCTATGGCACCTTCTCTATTTGAATGTCTACAGGCTCCGTCTACCTTCAACGTGTATGTCCCAAATTCCTGGGTAGGTTCTATATCACAACAATAATCTTTTTGTATTTTTCTTGGTTTTATGAATTTTTGTTTGGGTTTTCTCGCACCCTTCCGTTTAATGTATATGTACAAGGTCACTAGGGCTACTTCTGATTCTTTGTGTGTTCCCAGTCTCCGTGATGCCTCTAGGCCGTTCACTCTAATACCTGAAAAGGTGAACAAGAAAAGGTGTTACACACTATATAGGTGACTTCGGCTTCTCTTTAACTACGGTAAGCTTTTATCTTATTTATGTTGGTTCGGTGCTTAAAAATATCACCGTTCAATGAAACATTCCAATGTGGCCCCAACTTTTGAGCCATCAGCTTGTGTCTAGCATCGTAAAATAGTAATAACTGCCCCTGGGTGAATTGGTAGTCCCGCACATTTTTGTCATGCACCTCTTGTGGGTTTCTTGGCGATTCAAGACAGCTAGTCGATGGTCGTCTAGGTCTTGTAAAGTGTCAAGTCAATGTTGTATTGATTCTTTCTTGCCTAGGTGGTGCCTCATGGCAAACTGCAAGGATGGGAGCTCTATTTCTATTGGTAGTACACATTCTTGGCCATACACTAGAAAAAAAAGGATGTGTGGTTGGTACTGGTCTTATAGGTGGCATTATATGCCCACAATGCCGAATACAGTTTTTTGTCCCAATCCCTCTGTCGGCCTGATACGGTTTTTCTTAGAATACCTACCAGTTGTTTGTTGATTCTCACAGCCTACTGACCATTGGCTTGCGGGTGGTAGGGTGTGCTCTTTCGGTGCTTGATCGTCAGCTAATCGGTCAAGGCTTACCCCTGTCAGAGATGAGTTCTCTGGGTGTACCGAACCGGCCTATCACCTGTTCTAGCAAGAACCAAGCGATTTCTTTTGCATTGTCTTTGGCCACAGCCCGTGCCTTAGCCCACTTTGTGAAATAGTCAGTGGCCACTATGATATAATATTTTCGGCTAGATAAAGCCGAGTGTATTGGTCCAACAAAGTCGATGCCCCATTTTTCAAAGGGGAGACAGGCATGTATTGGAATAACAATCACACCCTGTTATCTATCTTGTCCACTCATTGACAGTTGTCATAGTTTTGGGCATGTAAATGGTCATCTTGGATAACGTAGGCCACTAGTAGCCCATCCTCAGAATTTTCTACTCTGTGAGTTGGCCGGCAAAGTGGCCCCCATAGGCAGAATCGTGACACTCCTCTAGTATAAATTTGGCTTCTTCAAGAGTGATGCATTTTAGGTACAAGCCTTCTACTCCTCATCTATACAATATGCCCCTATTAAAGCGAACTTTAGGGCTGGTAGACATAACTTTCATTTTTTTGGAGTTGTCATGCCGCCAGGTGTCTCTAGCATGGATAGATAGGTTGTTAAAGTTGTGAACCACTCAGGAATTGTGTCAACGTGGTTCATCCAAAGAGGTTAGGATAGCAACATAATTTCCAGAAACTATTTGCTTACTCTTTTGATCATATGTGACCCTTGATGTTCTCCTTGGCTTTTGACTTGATGAAGGTCCATCGTCATCACCATCCAAAGTAGGATCCTTTCAATCAACATCAAGAATGTTAGATCCATCCACACTACTATCAATCATGCTTGAAGACACTTTTGGAATGTTCCCCTCATCAAAGATGACATCTCTACCAACAATCACTTTGTTAATAGAAGGAATGTAAATCTTGTAGGCTTTACTCACCTCACTATATCCAACAAAAATACCTCTTCTTGAAGATGGATCCTCCTTGGTCCTATCATCAAGAGTAATGTTGACATAGCATGTGCATCCAAAGGTTCTTAGAAAGTTGACACTCGGCCTCCTCTTGAATAGCATCTCAAAAGGTGTCCTTCCATCCAAAAATAGCACTTGGGCACCCATTGCTCAAGAAATTGGCATACAATAAAGCTTGATCCCAAAATGGTTTGTCAAGATTAGCACTTAACCTCATAGCTTTAGCACTTCACATAAAGTCCTATTCTTCCTTTCAGCCACTCCATTTTGTGGTGGGGTCCTTGATGTTGTATACTCCCTCTTGATCCCATGCTCATCACAAAAGTCCTTGAACTTGGTAGATATGTACTCACCACCATTGTCACTCCTTAAGCACTTGATCTTTGTGGAAAACTGGTTCTCACTTGCATTCTTGGACTTGATAAAGACATCATACACTTCATCCTTGCTCTTTAGTAGATAGATCCAACAAAATCTACTAAAATCATCAATGCCAAATCATTGATAGATCTGATTTCCTCCTTCATAGCCTGAAACACAAGCTCTGATACCATGTGAAAGTTTTCAGATCCTTAATATCCAATCAACTTGAAAGATCTTTGGTTAGAGAGAGAAATACACAACCAATCTCACCAATGTAGAAAAATCAATATCTACACACAAAATGAGATGCAAACACTAATAGAACTTGATCAAACTTGAATGAAATGATAAAGTACTAATGTTGTCTGTAAAGAACCAGCAAGCTACTATATTTCACATGTGTGGATCCGAAAATAGCAATTATAGATCAGTCTACACATGAAATTGCATGCAATCACAAGTATAATGCACCAACGGATAGTAGAACCCAAGAGAACCATGTATAAGCATGAAATGAGATAGAGAAGAGAGAAGATTACTCTCTCCACGAGTTACATCCTTTTATAACAGGTCCAAGCCCTATTTGGCCACTTGGCTTTCCATCCAAAATGCTAACCCTACTATTTTTGGGTCTAGATTCAAAGTATCCAACATTCAAATTTGAATCTACTCAAACTCGCCTTCTAACTTTTCCACACTTTCAAAAAGTGTTTATGAATTTTGAAAAGTCAATTCCTAAGTCTAAAAACAAAGTTGGCCTCAATATGCCAAATATGGAAATATAGCAAATATGATCAATTTAGTTGAATCTTTCACATGATGCTAACCACTTCGACCTGTGATACTTGATGTTGATTTTTTGAAAACAACGTGTGTACTAGTAGCTTGTACAACCATGTTATCTTGATATTGATTTTCTGAAAACAATGTGTGAACTAGTAGCTTGTACAACCATGCTATCTTGCGACTGATGGTCTAAACAGTAGAATTGTGCACAACACATGCAATCTGAGACGTATGAAATTTGTAGACCATTGTTAGTATGACTACCTACCAAACACTATTCTCTTATCAAGTAGCTCCTGGAAGATGCAGCTATGTTAGGACAATTTTCGGCAGGGATTGGTCCAACCAAAAAGTCCTAAAAAAGTCAAGGTGCACCAATACTAATGGTGGTTATGCCTTACATGAGTGACGGAGGATCTGCCACATCCAATCCTGGGGGCTTCCTCGGTTACCCCGTGCTCCCGAGCCAATGAGAGTTTTCCAGGCTCTCAGAAGTATGACTGTAAGGAGGGGGTGCTAGTACTTTTGGTGCAATGATTCAGTAGCTTTCTAGGGTCACGGTTCCGTAAAAACTTCTAATTGCTAATTCGCGCTAGGATCTTGCTAATGTCTCTCTCCCCATTGAATTCAGCTTGCAGCTAGTAAAAATACTACATGGGATTAAAACCGATGTATTGCCTATGAGGTGCTCGTGGAGTGCAAATTATACACACTGCCTTGTTTGATAGGCAGTGGTATTTTCACCAACCGTCGCATCTAGGTATTTTGCTAGACAGTAATGACGATGGGTGTGACTAGTGCGATGCTTAACAAGGACAATATATTTCAACCGCAGATGGTGGACGGCCCGCTCTAGTGTTTCACAAAGGTCAGATCCAGTTGACACGCTTCATAAATGACAAAAACCAAAAAAATACTTCTGAACTTGACGTTTTATTGCGGTTTAAACTAACACTTCTATCCTAGTCAAGCATAGAGTAAAACACATTCACCTTTACAAAAATGCATCCATATAATTTCTTCCAAACCATGCTAATAACCCATGGTTACAATTGGTTTTGCTTTCACTAAACATCGAGAACCAAATAGCAATCCATACCTTAATTAACCCCACAGCATTTGACATTCATTATTGTAGTTCTACACTAAACTCTAGTTCATGCTTAAAAAACCGATTCACTACCAAAACTTACAAGTAGTCATCAATTTCAATGATCACAACTGAAAATTGCAACCATCAACAACACTTAAATCCGTAGGACCTCGTTTTTATAAACTTGACGTAATTAGTCCCTCAACAAGCTTACTTTCCTAGACCGTCCATAACAACGTCCTTCAAAGTGTAAAAAACTGTCGCACACATCTCACATCCCATTCCGATTTAACGTAAGAGCTTACAACTAGACCGTCATGAAATGGAAGTGACTAGAAAGAAAATTCAGGTCAAATACTCACCTCAATGTGCAATTAGGTAAGAACTGGATCAGTCAAGTTTACGCCTTTGCGCCATGTTGTAATGGCTTAAAGTTGTTTAGTTCTAAGCCTAAGTCTAGAAGATTGGAGCTTAAACTAGTTTGAATAAGTTCAACTTAAGCGATTTCAGTTGTTTATGGTCCATTGGGGGTTTGTCCCATGGTACCAATTTAATTAAGTTAAGCCTATATGGTCTATATGTCCCATAGTGCCTTTTTGTAAGTGACCACCACTCCAAGTATATATAGGAGTGGAAGAGTCCATTTTTCCAGAAGAACCTCATTTGCATAATAGAGCTTTATCCTCTGTGATGTTGTCATATTGCCATATTTTTGCCAAAAAAAAGTCTCTTTTTTGCAAGAATACCAGTATTACTCTTGATTCTTCACCAAAACCTTCGCGAGTTTTGAGAATCTTCTATTTATAGTAAAATACTATTTTTGAGTTCGGCAAACATTCTTCCTATCTAGATCATAGAAAATCTTGATTTTTACCCTCGCCAAACTACATAAACTATGTTTTTGTGTGCCAGAAACCTTCGTCGGATTTACCCTGGCTTTATCTGTGTCAGATTTTGAATCTGCGAGTTTGGCAAAGGTTATTTCCTTAGAAATTGTCAGAAAAGCCTGATCGGAAAGTTTTTTTTTCCAAAAATAACACTGTTGAATCTTTGCCGAGCCAATCTTCGCCTAGGGAATCTTCGCCAGTTCTATTTTTAGGTTCTTATTTTCCAAATCAAGTATCTATCAAAATTTGGGTCAAATCTGATACAGTCTGATTTGGATTCCAATTTTTTTTTCATTTTTGAGAAGTATCGATTGATTGAATTTCAAAATTTTCTTCAAGATATAGAACTCTGATTCTTGCCAAGTGGAATAGTTCAATCCTCAAAAATTTAGCAACTTCAATCCTTGGATAATTCAGCAACGGTATGTCCAAACGGGATACCGAGAACCACAGTATGGAAGAAATCCAGTAGCCAGACCTCGACAATCTACTCTTGGATACTCGGAACGTTTAGCCTTACCTGCCCCACCAAAGCGCTCCGCACCTCCTGCCAATTTGATGGAACTAGGACCGTATAGAAGTGCAAAGAATGGAACTATGGTAATGATCAAGAAAATGGATCTTCAAAACAATATGCTATCTATGCTGCCACGCAACAACAAGCATGTAGAAACTGGACCAGAGCACCACTTCGATGCTTTGCATGTGGAGAAAATCATAGAGTTGCAGAATGTCCAAAGAAAAAAATTTACCATTCTATCATGATTGTGGTTATGGGCATTGCTATAAAGACTTTCCAACAAGACCGAAGCCACCACCAGCTACAGCTCCTGTGAATTTGATAACAATCAAGCAAAGACCAATAGCTCAAAATAAACCAAGTGTACCCTTGATGGCCGTCACCAGAGCACAAAAGCAGGAAAAAACAGTAGCGGATCTAGTACCTGCTGATTCTATATAGTTAATTGATATACCAACAACATATGGAGTCTATCCAAATCTTCATGTAGAAAAAAAAAGATATTAGGATATGAGGCAGTGGATTAAACATCTGCAACAAGAAGAGGAGCTTGAAGCTGCTAAAGCAACAACCAAAGTTCGTTCTTCACCATTGCAGCCACCAAGAAATTCACGTATAGATAGGAATGATCAGTTGCATCATCATGAAGAACCCTTCAAGATGATTGAACCAGAAGCGCCGCAAACAGAACTGCTCATTAATATTTTGTCTAGCAAGATCAACATTTCATTGGGAGAGTTCCTGAAGTTAGTGCCAAAAGCAAAAGAAGTTGTAGCACAAAAGCTAACTCAACCAGAACTAGAAGTCCATCAAGAGCCACTTTTTTGTGCTAGATTTGAAGAATCTAATGAACTACTCCATGTCGGAGCTGCTTGGGAAAGTGAACAAAAAAATATCACTCTGCCGATACAGCATAGACAATTTCCTAAGGAAGAAGCTATGATAGATGGTGGTTCAGGAGTTAATCTGATTTCTACAAAGCTGTGTGCAAAATGGGACCTTACAAAGATCAAGCCTATGAATTTTGCTATTAAGCTATGTTAGAAATCAATGATAAACTTCATTGTTACACTTCCTAGTTACTGTTTATGATGTACTTTATTACTAGCTATAACTAGTCATAGGATAGTCTAGTAGTCTACTCCTAGGTTCTCCCTCTCTATCAGGGTTCAGGGTTTATATGTACATTTTGCATTCAGTATGTGTTAGAGTGATAGAGTGATATTGTGTGTTCTTCTTCCGTCTCCCTACTTTGTGATTGCTTATGGTGAATGCTTGATGTTGCATTTCTGATTGTTAACATGGTATCAGAGCTACGATAGTCCTGCGTGTCTAATCAGTGGATACAACTTGTCACAAGCTCTGCAACGAAGTGAGAAAGTCCTTCACAGGAGGTGAAAGCTTGGAGAGACAAAAAAAACAGCTGGAAGAAATCTTTCTTGATGTATTTTGCAGGTTTTGGAGCTCACAGTTATAAGTGGGGAACGAAGACACTGTCTTGGAGGCATCGAAAAGGCCAAGGCAACATCAGACAGATCGAAAATCTATTGTGAGAAAAGTTTTACAAAAAAAAAATTTGTCTTTGTGAAAAGTGTCATTTGTCAAAGAGTTGTGCCAAGAAATCTCTCATTTGTTTGTTTAGGATACTGCAAATCCCACCAGACAGTGTCTAGTACAGCCATTTAGAGCTTTGAGGCTTCATAACTTTCACATTACTGATATCTGTTTGTTTGAATGATCACACATTTTGAGATCTAAACAAAGAGGAGTAAAGTAGAGAATCTCGAATATTCCCTCTAAAAGTCCTTATATTATCTTTTTTTTTTCGTACCAATATCGGATCCAAGCGCGCTAGCTGAAGAGAAACCCGAGCAGTCGTACATCCGCGCTCCAGTCCGATATTGCCCATACCGATATCAGATCCAAGCGCACGAGCTTAAGAAAATTTTGAGTAGTTGTACATCCGCACTCCAGTCCGATATTGCATGCTCCAATATCAGATCCACGCGCACAAGTTAAAGAGGATCCTGAGCAACCGTACTTCCGTGCTCCATTCCGATATCATGTGTATAACTAGAAAAATATACAGTTCTGTGGTGAGATAAATTACTTGATCTGGACTCATCTATTCAGTAATGGCAACTCTAAGCGAGAGTGTCCTCAATGAGTCAAGCAAATTGGAAAGAGCCGACAACTATGTAGTTAAAGAGGATCATGAGTAGTCATACTTCCGCACTCCATTCCGATATCAGGTGTATAACCAGAAAAATATACAGTTCTGTGGTGAGATAAATTACTTGATCCGAACTCATCTGTTCAGTAATGGCAACTCTAAGCGAGAGTGTCCTCAATGAGTCAAGCAAATTGGAAGGAGCCGGCAACTATGCAGTTTGGAAATTCAAATTGAAAAATATTGTGATGGAAAAGGAGCTATGGGAGATCGTGACAGGTGAAGAGACAAGGACAGTGATTGAAGAAGATCAACAAACATTTGACAAGAGAAAATGAAAAGCACAAAATATCATCAACTTATCAGTTAGAGATGCAGATATTCCCTACATTTTGGATTTAGAAGGACCAAAAGAAACATGGGATACGTTGAAGGCATTGTTTGAGACCACAAACACATCTCGAGTGCTATTCTTGAAGACGAAGCTACACACAGTGCGGATGGATGATGGTGCAACTGTTGTTGATCACCTACTGAAGATCAAAGAGATTCGTGACCAATTAGCAGCAGGTGGAGAGCGAGTACAGGATCGTGAGATCGTGTAGTTGACATTGAATAGTTTGAGTGAGTCACATCAAATGTTTGTGACAAGTATAGCCACACGGAAAAATCTTCCAACCTATGAAGAATTAGTCTTGTATAGTCTTTTTAGTATCCATATCTAAGCTAGTTGGGAAAGCCTTAGTGAGGGTTAGTTGGGAGAAGCCATAACGCGATCTAGTTGGAGCCATAGCCGGTGTGGATGCTAAAGAGCTAACATTGGCGCCGTTGCCACTCTTTTTATTGATTTCTCTATGTTTTAGCTACAATTTTTGCTTGTTCTTGTTTTTGCTTATTCTACATTTCTAGCTGATCGTATCGTTCTTGCTTGTTCTACGTTTCTAGCTGATTTTATCGTTCTTGCTTTGTTTTAATATCCATATTGTTTCCTTTTAGCATCACCCTTTCTTTTAGCACTTTTTTTTTTTCATTCCTTCTTGCTAGGGTTTAGGGCCATCCTTCTACTACTCTTCTTTCCTTGCTTGTTGTTGTCTCTGTGTTGCTTACTATTTTTGCTTTTTGCTTTCTATTTTTCTTGGAAGCATTTTTCCTTCAAGAGGTCTCATAAGGGGTTTACGTTCATAGAGGGTTTATGGAAACTCAATCGTAGAGGGCAGTCGCATGTTTTTGAAGGAGAGGGAAGCAGGAGAGCAACATTTTGGGCACGCCATCAGCGTGTTAGTGAGATCATAGAGGGTGCATCATCTGTTGTCTGTTGTCTAGCATGTAGAGAACAACTTGTTGGAAGTAATCATCTGCTACCTAGAGTGTCTCCAAGTGTTTTCCGTTGTTTTTAGGTGTGTTTGCAGGTGCCATCAGCAGGTGTTTTCCGTTGTTTTGAGGTGTTTTCAGCCGTTTGCAAGTGCCATCTGTTGGAAACATGCATAAGCTGTAGGGGGCACAGCAAAAGGCTAAAACGACCCATCAACCGTGTTTGAGCAGTTTGTCAGCTCATTTTCTGTCCTACAATATGACAAAGGAGGAGTGTTTTGAACACCATCTACCTGCAGCCCACGTGTTTCTCAGAAGGATGACGGAGTGAGCAGGGTGGCCCATCTACTCATTTTCAATCATCTATAGCTCGTTCATCCATCCATTTGCATTTGATATCCTTCTCTTTCCAGCAAGGTGAAGGAGTGAGCAGCCCACGCGTTTACATCTTCTCAACTGTTGGAGTGAGCAGTTACATCTTCCCAAGCTTCTCAGAAGGGTGAAGGAACAAGGTGAAATTTTTCACTTTCCATCTTCCCAGCTGCCATCAGCTGATTTTTAGAGGTGGTTAGCACTTCTACTTTACTCATCCAATTATCAGAGGTAGTTAGCACTTCTGCTTCATGGTACTCAACCTGAGTTTCCTTGAGAAGTAACTCTCGTAGTCTGGTGAACAGCTGAATCTGACTGAGATACAAGTGCATACCAGTCTGCAAGGGTTTGTTCCCAAAAAATCTTAAAATTTGGCAAGAAAATTTCTCAAAACAATGCACTTTTTTCAAGATTTTTTAAGTTTCCTTGGAAAGTAACTCTTGTAGCATGGCGAAAAGCTGAATCTAACTGAGATACAAGTTCACACAGGTCTGCAAGGGTTTTTTCCCAGAAAATCTTAAAATTTTGCAAAAAAACCCCAAAAAAATGAATTTTTTTCAAGATTTTTTGAGTTTCCTTGGGAAGTAACTCTTTTAGCTAGGTGAGCAGCTGAATCTGACTAAGATACAACTGCATACCAGTCTTCAAGTGTTTGTTCCCAGAAAGTCTTAATATTTTGCAAACAAACCCCAAAAAAATACACTTTTTTGAAAACAATTTGAGTTTCCTTGAAAAGTAGCTCTTGCAGCTTGGTTATCAGGTGAATCTAATTGAGATACAACTGCATACCAGTCTACCAGGGGTTTTTCTCCAGAAAATCTGAAAATTTTGCAAAAAAAAACCCTCCAAAAATGCATTTTTTTTCAAGTTTTTTTGAGTTTCCTTGAGAAGTAACTCTTGCAACTTTGTGAGCAGGTGAATCTAACTTATATACAAGCGAATGCCAGTCTGAGATGGTTTGTTCCCATAAAATCTTAAAATTTTGCAAAAAAACCCCAAAATAATGCACTTTTTAAAAGATTTTTTTTGAGTTTCCTTCAAAATTAACTCTTGCAGCTTTGTTAGCACGTGAATCTGACTCGAATACAGGTGTATACCAGTCTGAAAGGGTTTTTTTTCCAGAAAATCTAAATTTTTTGCAAAAAAAACCCCAAAAAATGCACTTTTTCCATGATTTTTTAAGATTTGCTGGGAAGTAACCTTTGCAAAGAGTTTTATAGATAGATCTAACCTAGATCTGGCTTCTATAAAATTTTTGTAAAAATCCAATGGCTAGATTTTCAAATATTTGAGAAAAAGTGCCAAAAAACTTAGGTTTTTCCAAGTCCTGACAAATCTATCCATCAAGAACTCTTGCAGAACTCACATTGTCTAGAAATGGTCCAGATACAGCTAGTGTAGGAAGGTTGAAGGTTTAATTCACTCAGATCTGAAGAAATCTCACAAGGAAAAAAAGAAAAAAAAAATCACAAAAAACCCAAAAAAAAGAGATAAAATCACACTATTAGCCAACTGAAACTGATCAGATCTTGTCAAATCTATGTTGTAGTCACATTATCCATCAAGATCCAACATCCCTGAACTGAATCAAGTGAATGAACCTCAGATCAAGCCGATCAGTTCCCTCCACATCAACCACTATCCATCCATCATTCTTCTATCCCATCTCTATTCCATCTTCTATCTCCATCTCTGCTAGATAAATCCATTTCTGTCTCTATTCTCATCCATATCGATCCACCGTTTACTGGTTCTCTTCTCTTTTCTTCTTCTCCATCTCTCACAAAAAAAAAAGTTAGAACACCAGAGTCATTGAGCAAACCTTAAAGCAATTCACCAACCAGCTACTTTGCGACATTCTAGTGCTAAACTATGGAGACCGCCCTTGTAGGATTATCGAAATTAAAAAAGTTCCTTGTTGAAACAATCCGAGACTACACTTATCGAATCTATCATCTAGTGAAGGATTGTGATCCCCCGATTTCCCAACAGATCATCATGGCAAAATACTATGTCGGACTGCCCAAAAGGATCAGATCTGGTATGGAGGAGTTAGCATCCTATGCGTCGCTTGCACAACTTTGCAAGAATGCTGCCTTGATGGAAATCTCACTTGGGAAGAAGGATTTTCCCTATCCAGATGGGGAATCAGAGGAACAAAGGTCGACAACGAGTGATGATCCAACAAGAATGGAACCCCATGCAAGGCAACAAAGCGTAGCAAGGTCAAGTAGATCAAGTGCAGCAGAAGACCAAGAACCTTGCACTTCAAGCTGTCAGCAAGCTTATGCTCACTCTATTAAGTTTCTTGAAAAGGATGAATGTACCTTTTGCTTTGGAGATCATCCAAGTACCAGGTGTCCAATCAAGAATCTGTGCTTATCAAAAGGACAAAATAAAGAGCAACAAGTTCGTCGACAACAAGATCCAACGGTTCAACGGTCAGAAGCAGAATCAAGCCAACAAATAGCTCACCAGTTGGATGGATGTCAGATTGATCCATGTAAATCATGAGTTTCTTCAACAAACAATGGCAAGGTAGAAGTTTTGGTTATATCCTCTTGCATGTCGCCAAACTCAATGGAGGACCATAACAGCCTACCGGTCTATTTTGTGGAAGATCCAAAGGGAAATCTGTTACCGGTGTATGCCTATCAACTTAGAGGCGATGGCATACTGCACTCAGTTAGGTGCTATGGATGCGGAGGAAAACACCGTCATGCTAAATGTCCACATCAAGGGAATCCATCAACATTTTATCCCTCATGTTCACAATGCGGAGTTAATCATCCATGCCGAGATTGTCCGATGAGAAATCCACAAATAGCCATGAGGCATTTGGCCTATGTAGACCGACATGCACCTATGGTGACCCTTCCACCTCGAAATCACTATAAAAGAAAAATCTTGGTGCCACCGGGGTATGAAACGAGCATTAGGGGAACTCTTGAATCCAAAAGGGCCTTTTGTAAATATGTTTTTTTTTACTTTTCAAAGGTTTTATGTCCACGTGGCCCAATGGTGTGTTTCCATGTGTGCTGGACCGTAACGGTGTGTTGGGGGTATTCCCAACAAAGTGTAAATAGATAAAATCCTCCAATAAAATGTGTTGCGAGGGCATGACATTCTTTGTGTATAAGCCCATGGCCCAATGAGCACGCAATTGATGTTGTAAATAAAATAAATTTGACTTGGGCCTTGTAATCAAAATAAAACTAGAGGCCCAATGTCATTTTCAAACTTAGAGATCACTTTTTAGAGTTGGGTCCAAATTGGGACTCACATGAATCTTGTGATTTCTAAGGTACTTTTTGTGGACCCTTGGATCAAGTTGGGTCCAAGATGAATGGATAGGATCATTGTGAATATTAGCCAATAAGATTGAGGGGCAAGGGCCTTCCCCATTTTATAAAAGGGCACCATTTGTACACTATTTCCATGCTTAATGAGAAGGAGGAAACTCTACCATTTTTGGAAGAGAAGCATCCTCATTTGCTATTCACTACTTGCTATTGCTCTTGATTGTGTTTTCCATTGCTTTCTATTTCCATGTTTATTGTTTGCCATAGTGAATGTTTTTCCATTAGCAAGCATAAGGAGCATTTGAGCTAACCTCCACCCTCACTCTCTATCTCTCTCTTTCTCTTCCCTTCTCACTCTCTTCTTCTCCATTACTTCTCTTCAACCAAAACTATGATGAATGTAGGTGTAGAGGAGTAGAGTTAAAGAGGAGTAGTATAGTGGTGAGTAGAGTTAAGGGAGAAAGTAGAAAATTAACTTAAAGTAGCATCTATGCATAGTTAGGCACCTATCCAGTGATCTGACCTTTGTTGACAGGCGGAAGGGCTATACTACGAGAGATCTTCGACTCCACAGTGGCGCCGTTGCCAGAGATAGGTTTCCACTAACTAGTTTAGCTGCATTTTAGCTATTTTCTTGTTTTTTAGAGTAGTTTAGGTAGATTTTTGGGAGTTTAAAGTTAGTTTTCTGTATTTTTTTGTGTTTGGACTGTTCACAGCTAGCGGAGGAGGTGTGAGAGGGTAGAGGAGGCCCTGAACAACCTCTAAAGGCTTGAAACCCAAACCAATCATCCAAAAAACCCACACCAATCTGCATTTTGGAGGGGAAAAGAGCCAAAAAAACTCATCAGATTTTTATATCTCCTAAATCAGTGAGAATTAACCCTTGCATGACTGGCAGTAGCTCCAGGGTACTGTCCCAGACCTGCATAGAAGCCTGCAAGAGTTAGACCCAAGCAGATTGTAAGAATCAGAGAAAAATCATAAAAAATTCAAAAAACCCTTGAAAAAATCCAAAAAAATTCTTCATAAGAACTCTCGCAGAGCTCTCTAAAGTTCCATCTCAGTGAGACCAGGACACAGAGAAGCTTGCAAGAGTTAGTTTGATGATTAAGTGCTTGTGCGAGAGTTCCCAGTGAAAAAAAGACGGGAAAGTACCAGTGAACCCTCGCAGACAGTGAAATTTTTTTCAGTTCCAGTGGTCAAGAACTCTCGCAGAAGATTCTAAAGTTCCATCTCAGTGAGACCAGGACATAGAAGAGCTTGCGAGAGTTAGTTTGATTCTAGTGGGCAGGAAATTGGATTTAAGTGCTAAAAAATCACTAAAAAGTAAAGATCCAGCAAATCCTTCCAGTAAGAACTCTCGTAGACTCTCTCAATCGATTCAAAATGTCAAATTACATCAGTGATGAAGCCTACGAGAGTTAGTATGAAAATTTGGTGAAGATCAAGCACAAAAAGTGATTTTGAACCCTGGCAAACAGTGAAATTTTCACTTCTTGCGAGAGTTAACTCTCGCAGAGAATTCTATAGTGAGATCTGACCCAGATCCAGCTACTGTGAAGCTTGCGAGAGTTACTTCCCAGAGATTTGAAAGATATCAAGTTTTTTACCTGCAAAAATAGCTAAAGAACCCTTGCACAGCCAACCCTCGCACAAGATAACCCTCGCAGACTAGATCAGTGGAAAGATCTGCATCAGATCCAGCTACTGTCAAAATCTCAGGTCAATCAGTTCAAGGAGTAAAAAGTTATCAAGGAAAAACCACCGTAAAAGGCCTAAAATTCATTCCGGCTGATCAGATTGATTAGATCCTTGAAGATCCAGACTGCATCCTACTGTATAAGCAAGATCCAATCACTTTGGAACTCACCATCGGATGAATCTGAGATCGGGACGATCAATAGCACGCAGAATAGCAAATCAGGCACCACACCTTCCCAGATTAGCAGTTGTGCAACAAGAGGCAAAACCGGAACCAGCACTAATGGATCCAATGGGCCAACCCGTACCTGTCGCACCCTTGCATGCAGTTCGGAGAGCACCACGGATGGAGATACCGAAATACGACGGATCATCAGATCTCATCTGATTCCTCCAGATCTACAAGCAAGCTTGTGAAATCTATGGTGAACGGACACCTGCAGAGAAGCTGATGCTATTCCCTATGTCCTTACTTGCAGTGGCTCAGGATTGGTTGTTTAACCTGTCAGAGGAAGAGAAATCCACCTATAATGCGCTTTAAGCCAAGGAAGTTCTTGGAAGACCCGTTTCTCCTGTTGAGCAAAGTCAAGATGGGAAAATGAGAAAGGGTCCGGGACTATATTGAACGGGTCAAACATATACGATCCGAGTGCAGTGCAGCCCTGACTCCCGATCATGCAGTAATCATGTGGTTCCTAGCCGGATTACCACGAAGCATCAGAAGAGAACTGAAACGACGGGAGTATTACACTACCCTACAAGAAGCTATGGAAGATGCCATCAGGGAAGAGGATGAGGGATCTGACGACGAATATCCTTCCACCCACACTCCTACTCCCTCGATCGCATCATCATCATCAAACGCATCCACTCTATCCACAGAACTGTTGTTGGAGCAAATGACAAAATTACACAAACTTCAGATGGAGCAACTTACGACGTAGTTTGACCATAAACTGAAGGCCTTATAGGGAACTGTAGCAATAACTCCACATCAACCGAAACCAAACCAGCTATAGTATCCTCGACGAGAAAATGTATGGTGTTCAGTATGCACGCAAAACCATATAGCAAACGAGTGTCCAGTCCTAAAGCAAAATCTGAGACAAACACATAGATTCTACCATCTGTGCAACGCAACATCGCACAATATGACATTTTACCCGTTTAACCCCAGAGTTGTTCAATAGAAGAGAAGTCCTTATCATCAAGGGACACCTAACGCGACACCAAGGTACGGTGCACCCAATCAACCACAATGCATGGCCTTACCTGCTCACCTAGGGCCAGCCAATCAACAAGTGGCCCATGTAAACCTGACAGCAGTGGAACAAGAAATGCAAATGCCACCTCAACCTGAGCAACAGCAGTGGTACGGACCAGATGAACCATTTATAGATCCTACCATTAATGAATATGTTTCGGCCTATGCAGCTCAAACTGAACGTCAACGTGAAAGAAATTATGGATGCTACGGATGTGGTGAGGGACACATAATTGTAGAATGTCCCTACAAGGGACAATATACAACCTCCTACCGGGATTGCGGTTATGGACACTGTTTCAAGAATTGTCCATTTAAACCTGGAACCAATGCACCTCTTAATCTCATTGCCATACAGCAATTAGCAGTTCCAGCGGGGATGCCATCGAAAGGTCGACAAGACCACGCTCCTCTGTTAGCTATTATGCGAGCACAGAAGAGGAAGGAAGTGGCTCCCTCACCACCACCATCAGTCACTGACGACCAACCCTCAACTTCAGCGCCATATCCAAATGTGAGGGAAGAGAGAAGACAGTACCAGAAAATAAGACACTGGGTACAAAAAGCACAAGAGGAGGAAAAAGAGCAAGAACGAAACAATCCCACAGAACCTCTAGTCGACGTCGAACGGAAACCACAAATGGGCTCAGCATTGCGCACTAATCAGAATAATCGGTTGCACCAACATAAATCACCTTTTCACATGGTGGAGCCTGAGGAACCACGCACTGAAAGGCTCACACTCTTGCTGTCAAGCTATGTTAGTGTACCACTCGGAGAACTACTGCGGATTGCACCACAAGCGAAAGGCTTTTAGCTGAATGGGCCAAAGCAAATGAGGACCCAGTAGCACCTGAGCCAATATATTGTGCGAGCTATGATGAAACAAGTAACGTCCTCCACATCGGAGCAGCATGGGAAAGTGAGGAACACAACATCACTTTGCCAATCAAACACAAGAGATACGAGGACGAGGCGACAGTGGTAGATGGAGGATCGGGTGTCAATCTGATCTCCACTACTTTGTACAAAAAATGGAGTTTTCAAGGATTGAAGCCAACCAGATTCGCCATCAAGCTAGCAGATCAATCTTATGTGAAACCAAAAGGTGTAGTTGCTGATATTCCCGTAAAGATAGCAGACATGCAGTATGTGATTACTTTTGTGGTCATGGATATACCTGAATCTCCATCTACATACCATGTTTTACTGGAAAGACCATGGTTGAGGACTACGCAAGTAGTACACAACTGGGGTACAGGGAAACTCACCTTCGAGAACAGAGAACAGGCTATAAAGGTAGATCCAACTACACGGGCGGTGAAACCTATTGCACCCAAAGTTGATGACGGGCCGACAGATCATACGATTGATCGCCCAAGGCTAGCCAAGGGAGATCACTATCATTCAGAGACGGATGTCATGAGATGGAACGCTTCTTAACTCAACCAGATCAATGCTACACCAATCTCGCCAACCTACAAAGTTCTGGGTAGAAGCAAAAATTCAGAGTATAAAGTCTCTATTATTTTATTTTTGTCTTGAAGCGATTGGGAGGACCAATCGATCACGAAATCTTTACCAAAATAGAAACCAACTAAATCATGCAAACGGGCATGAACTACATTGGCACGCGTATTTTTTATAACTCCACCATGTGGATTACGATCATAATACACACTACATGATTCTTGAGAAGCTCTTCTCTCAGATGATTCACCCGAAGAAGATAACGCAAGATTTTTGATTCTATCTCTTTGGTCGAAAGAGCACTAAAAACTAGATTAGGAAAATCACTAAAACTTGAAAGCAAAAGAAGAGGAGCAAGATTGCTCGCGAAAATGTGGTTTTATGGGCATTCAAGTTTCGCATGGATTATCCATGCAGTAGTTATCCATGCGTGGATAATCCATGTGATATCCACGCGTGGATGTTCCACGTAATTCTTTTTTTCTCTCTTCACACGTGGGAGGGTCCCCTACATGGGCTTGCATGCTTTAAATGTCATGCAAGTCATAATCTTTTCTAGATTGCTCGTCTTTTCTTTTCGATTCGAGGAACATCATCTTGCATACAAAGCAACCATAGATAGAAAGGGCGAATGCATATTGCTCGTCATGAAATACCATGGCACACTAGGCCAATCCAAAGAGATTTATCACTTACTAACTCGAGCCAAGTATTAATTAATCAAATGAGTGATTGAGTGGGCAATCAATCAATTGAGTATATGACTGATTGTTTGATTTTGATCATTCCATCTTGAAAGAAAGATTGAGTGAGATCATCAGTCATCTTGGACAAGAGTTCAAACTAAAAGCTTCGAACATTGATTGCTATGTGGTCTTTAAATCAGTTGAGTTAGGCATGCGTGCACTATCTATTGATGTCTCTAACATTTGTCAGTATGAACCTCATTTTGATGCTCGTCATGTGTTGCCCCAATCAAGCAATTTTCTTGATAGCAATGTTACTAGAATATTAGATTTTCATTAAGCATAACTAGAATATACATGGATCAGATGTTGGCATGTCTTTAACAAATTTTATTGTATTTGTTCAGTACGTACGGTCTCATAATGATTACTTATGATGTGGTATACAGTAGCTGGCTACAATGTGTATATGTCACTCGACGATGTCATCATCATCAGATAGTGATTCATCTCATGATCACAACAACAAGTATATATTGTTATTGATATTGACATCAATTGCACTTTATTTGTTATTTGAATATGAGTTTATAATTTTTCTTGCAAATTTATTCTTACAATGACATTTGATTGGAATTATGAATTCTAGAGAAATTATCATACCTCCACGTGATTTAGAGAAAGAAAAAAGAATTGAGCTCTATCATAGAAAAAAAGAACAAACAAGACTAAAGTACAATGAACAACTATTAACTGGTTCATCTTCAAGCTCTTCCTTCAGTTGACGTAGACCGCCTATTGATCCATCACATGTATGTATATTGATTTATGTCATAATTTTTTTATTTGTAATAGTGATGTACTCTGATTTGGTTGAGGATTGTGATATAGTATATTGCTCCTTGGAAAGCCAAGACACCACTCCATCACAAATGAAGGTTGCAAATGCACTAAATGTACAAAGACTATTTTGTCAATTTTTGTCACATGTTACAATTCGTCACATGTTAGAATTTGTCAATTTTCACTTGGATGACACTGAAAGAATTTGTGCCATTTGCAATTGGATTATTGGACTAGTTTCAACCAGAATATGATGAGAGGATATGATGTACATGCACACAATGCAAAGAATTAGCTTTAAGTATGATGCCATTAGGCTATGTTTCATGCTTACTAGTCCATTGTTATATCTTCATTTATGTTTCATCTCTGAGAGAGAGCGAGAGAGAGCGAGAGAGAGAGAGAGAGAGAGAGAGAGAGAGAGAGAGAGAGAGAGAGAGAGAGAGAGAGAGAGAGAGAGAGAGAGAGAGAGAGAGAGAGAGAGAGATCTAACATTTTCAACTTTTGTAGAAGAAGGAACATAAGTTGGTTTTAAGGAAAAGAGTTTCAAGAGAGATCAAGAATATTATTGATAGGATAAATCACATGAATATTGATTTTGGATCATCATTGGTCTTAGAGATGCTCTTGTTGATGATGATCCCTTGCATGATATATTAGTTCATCAATGCCTTGTGATTCAATCCATGTCGTTCTTACCACCCAACCACACCTATCCTAGATGGGTTGCACATGAGTCCTCCATGATACTCCACGTGGATTCCACAAACTTGACCACCCCTTTAAAATAAAGAACACGTCTTGGACGTATTATGACTAGTTTGAAAGATAATTGCAAATTATTACGCACTATTGATGTGTCAAAAGACATTCTAGGTCCTTTGTCTGACCTTCCTCTTCCACCTAGCTTGCAACCACTAGTAAAAAGTTTCACTAGAAGTAGATATTCGTGTTGGCCACTCCAATCACCATTACCATTAAATGGAACACCATTTACGTATTGGGGTCGACATGATCATGCCTAGTGACTGGTTTGGGCCTCTATGAATCGAGTAGTATTGAGGTCCCTCTAAATAGTGTTGTGACATTGATGCCATATGCAGGACCTCAATACAATTGGGGTAATTGGCATGCTTTGTGTCGTCACCAATGGAGGATGCAAGTATATGGCTTGAATTCAAATGCTTGTTCTTTAGAGGAGCAATGCATGCAAGAAGACAACATCTCAAGGCAAATCGTACATATATTGATGGACGTCCAGATGTGCATGGAAACATTGCTGCATATATAAATAGTTCCATTGGCCACCCTCTATTAAGGAATTGTGATTTTGAAGAACGCACCAATGGAAAAGAAGAATACTAGGAATGTAAAGGGCACTTATGTAATGGTCTGTGCCACTAGATCTATCAGGTTTGGAGAGGAATTGTTCATCAAGTATAGTTTCAACCATCCTCTACCCAAATGTTTGCAAAAGACAATAAGTCAAATGTGAAGATGTAAATTTTGTTGATATGCAAAGATGTATAATCCATGCATCTTGATTGTATTTGGTTTGTGTCATTAAATATGTCAAATGTGAGGAGCATTATTCGTCATTTGCCTAGATGTTTACATAAGATAATAAGTGAAAGCTAATGACTGTGAAATTCATAAATATGTAAATATGTAGAAGCATGCAATTTTTTGAGTTCATTGAATGTTAACAAGTTGAAAAGAAGAATGGTCAAATAGATACATTGGTATGTTCATACTTTTTAAACAAAGAGGTAATTTATATTCATATGCAACATTTAGATCTATCAAGTATTGGGAGGAAATGTTTATCAAGCATTGTTTCAACCTATTTCTTGTTATTTTGGTATATAGGATTCTTCATCCTCATTTAGCGTTGGAGACAATATTCCTCGTAATGGTTGACGTAGATGACTAATGTCATACAACGGTCCTAATATAAAGCAATTACCTCGTCGTCTACGTCAAGCCTTAAAAGAGATGATGGAAATTGATGAGCGCATTAATCAAGAGACTAATACATCTGAATCTAGCTCATCTAGATCTACTTCTTCGCAAACAAGTTCCAACGATGAAAATGAGCTTCCAATGAATGAAGAATTTGAAGTCATGGGAGACATGTTGGATGATATGTATGAGAATAATAGTGCAACTAGCACAATGAACAAGATGAGGAGGCACTTTTGTCTAAAGAAGAAAAGAAATTACAAGAAGAATCAGAGACCGCACTGTATCCTGGAGCAAAGATATCTCGTTTGGCGACTTCTCTACTTCTATTAAACCTTCAAGCCAAATATAGATGGAGTGACCAAAGCCTCACATCATTATTTGAGTGAAAAAAAATTCATCTACTTGTCATTTTTGCTTTGAAACAAAATTTACAATTTAGGCATCTAGTGATAATTTTTCTACAATGAACTCTTTTGTCATGTACAGACTATTGAAAAACAAAATTCTCCCAAAAGGGAATGTCATGCCTGAGACTAGAGATGAGGCACAAAAGATGTTGTCTAACATCCGGATGGACTACAAGCAATATCATGCATGTCCATAAGATTGTATTTTATATCGAGGAAGGTACAAATCACTCAAGAAATGTCCCACTTGTGATACTCCTCGATATAGAAATGATTTGCAAGGGGCAACTATTCCATGCAAAGTTTTACAACATTTTCCAATAATTCCACGATTGTAACGTTTATCTCGATGTAAATCTCTTGCACAACTTATGGACTGGCATGCACACCATACCTCTACGAATGGGATGATGAGGGTACCTTTAGATTCACCTGCACGGAAACACATCAACAAAGAGTATCCAAGCTTTGCCAATGAGTCAAGAAATGTGAGATTTGGTCTTGCAACAGATGGTGTGAACCCCTTTGGTGTACGAACAACTACGTGGTCCATTTGGCCTGTTTTCTTAGTAAATTATAATATTCCTCCTTGGTTGAGTACAAAAAAGAGACACATTATGTTGGCACTTCTAATTCCTGGCCAACGCAAGGTTAAGAACATGGATGTATACCTTGAGCTGCTTATTGATGAGTTGGATGTTAGCATCTGTGCTAAACAGAGAAAAGTAAAAAGAGAGAAA
The DNA here is from genome assembly GCA_029204225.1 of Diphasiastrum complanatum. Classification (NCBI taxonomy): domain Eukaryota; kingdom Viridiplantae; phylum Streptophyta; class Lycopodiopsida; order Lycopodiales; family Lycopodiaceae; genus Diphasiastrum; species Diphasiastrum complanatum. The sequence continues at coordinate 7,236,347 of CM055096.1, read as the reverse complement.
TAAAACTCCGTGGCATGTGTTTTGTAAGTCCACGTATGAGTGTCTATTAATAGACTTCCGTCGTGGCATGTGTTTTGTAAGCCCATGAGTAGAAGCTTAAATAATAATAAAATAGCTTAAACTTAGATTTAGAACTTAGACTTAGAAAACTTAAGATTAGAAATATTTTGTCTTAAGTTAGTTAAGAAACTTTGAAGTTCTAAATCCTAAGTTAGAAGTTCTAGAAAGGCTAGAATTAGATTAGTCCCATAAGTTAGTGGATACTTATGGAAGACCCTCCTTGCCATAAAAGGAGAGGTATTTGCCTTGTAAATGACACTTTGAGATTATGCTAAATTGCTCTCTATTTGAGAAATCATTCTATGTCTTTGTGTTCCCATTGGAAGGTGCATAGCTTGAGGGAAGGTGCTCGGGCATCCTCTTGTCTTCTTTCATTGGTTTTTATTGTGGCATGTTTTTAATCGCTTTATGCTTAGTTTAGCCGCATTATATCATTCTCAATCCCTTTGGGTGTTAATCTAGGATTTAGTGTAATCACCTTGCTAGTTGGGTAAGCTTTAGTAAGGTTTTGTATTTTGTCATCTTAGGTAGTTTCATTTCCATTCCGAGCACTAGTTGGGTAAGCCTTAGTGCTTCGTCATTGTTCTTTATTTTCGCATTTTCATTTGAAGCTTGGTAGAAACTTAGAAAGTGGACGATCCTCTCTATACTACACCACATCGTGAGTAGATCTAGCCAACATACACAAACTAGATTTACTTCCAACATTGGCACCATTCCCACTTTTTAAGCATTTTTACCTAGCTTCTTTTTCTTTTGTTTTTTTTCGCCTCCGTGTTGTGTGTTTGCTTGTTTGCTTGCTTTCTATCTTTCGACAACAACACGAGCTGCAGAGCAACTTATCAAGCCGAGAGAAAGCAACAAAAGTGTCAACTTGGGCATTTTCTATGAAAAGAAGTGACCCAAGTGACATTTTTTCGAACCAAACAGGTGTATCAAAATTCATCGGTCTGTCTGCAGCCCTAGTGGACCCTGATCTTTCATTTTATCACCTCCATGAATTATAACCACGGTTTGAATATGAGAAAACAGCCTGATATACTGTCAAAATCCCTTATTTCTCACCCAAATCTTTGTCTTAGAATTTGCCAGCTTCACTGAGGCTAGATCTAATCAAGATCAGTCCTCCAGTAGCTTCGCAAATTCTGTCTCAGAGATTTTACCTGTTTTCGTCAAAAATCATTTTTTCTCATATTCCCTATTTGTTAGTAAAAACTCTGTATCAAAAATTGCCATCCAGCCTACGAAATCGCTCTCAATGAGCACAAATTTTCTGTCCCACTTGCAAATTCTACCAGTACAAATTTTTTTTTTAAATATTAAAAAATTAATATTCTGACAGACAGCACTCCCTGTCAGAATTCGCGAGTCCTACAGTCTGATTTATTCGCTTTTCCACAATTTCTCAGCCTGTCTGCGAATTTTATTATAGCCAGAAAGACCAATTTTTTGTCCAACACTCTCCATTCTAGAAGCAAAACAATCTTTTTGTCTTTTTTCCAAGTACAGTACTAACCTGATCATCTGTACTGTTATTCTCATCCACACTCTGCATCGTGTCTCGTGATTGTGCTGAATTTTTCAACCCTGCGACTCCACGACTCGAGCGCAGAATTCCACAAATCGATGCACCAAAGTAAGATGGAGACTCTGACCCAGTCCGATTTCTCCAAGACTTTGATAATGCATGCCAGTCTAACAATGTTGCCCAATCTTCTGAACTTCTGCATCAAATGGAAACCTGACAAAAAGCTCAACAATCTCATATGGATATACTCACATCCAATTTTCAAATCGCCATGAAACAGATTGTTGAGAAATCTTTTCTAGCAAGAGAAAATGTCTAGTGCCCAATCTGTTCGCAACATCATACTGCTAATGAATACCCTCAACTGCGGAACCACTTCCCAGCAGCACCAAGACCTACCATCTATCGAGCATATTGCCTCTATCATCCACAACATCCGATGCCATGACCAGGGGTATACCAACCATGACCGACTCCACCGAATCAGTACCAAGACCCATGTAGTAGTTTGTCGTTAATCAACCCGCTCCACAACAAACTGTATATTATCTTGATCCAAATACCATCGATCCAGCAACCTACTATGTGGAAGACAATATTCAACCGCAATACCCTACTAAAATGGTTGTTTATTATACATATGATCCTAATGCTCAAGTAGTGGATCTCAATGCCCAAGCTTACAATCCAAACCAAGTTGTATATGTCGTGCATCAACTCCCAACAATACGAGGATGTTTTATTTGTGCAGGTAAGCATCCTAGTATTCGCTACCCAGATAAACTATCAACAAGCCCTTGCAGACTGAAACAGATCACATCAACGTGGCCCACCTTTATTACTGTGCCACCTTCACTTCAGTGTTGCACATCAATATGGTGGAACTCTGGAAGATCCATGGCTTTTTGCAAGGCATGATGCATTACTACAAACAACTACCCTTCCTCAATAAATTGCGTTGGCAAATGATGGAAGGCATTGGCAATAAAATCTATCAGATCCGCCAACAACAATCATGCCTCCAGGAAGCTCAAAAGATCCAGGATGAAAAAGCCTCGATTGGTGTGGGACCACCAATCCAATAAGGAGGGGGATAATGTCAGCATCTATGCTAACACAGAGAAAAATAAAAAGAGAAAAATAAGACTCTGTGGCATGTGTTTAGTAAGTCCACGTATGAGTGTCTGTTAATAAACTTCCAGCCACGCGACCCATGGCCTTTTCTCACTAAACATAATGCTCTGGTCTCGTGGCTGTGATATTGGATCTGCGCGACCAGAGCATTATGTTCAGTGAGAAGAGGCCATGGGTCGCTCGGCTCCGATATCAAGGAGGGTATGAATCTTCAGATGGCCATAACTTTTTAACCGTGTGTCGGATTGAAGTGATCCAAAAAAAAAAAAGTGTGCAGTTTTTCATGATCTCACAATGGTGTAAACATATGCTACAATATCTTAGCCACGCGACCAAAGCATTATGTTCAGTGTGAACAGGTCATTGGTCGCTTGGCTCCGATATCAAGTAGGGTATGAATTTTCAAACTGCCATAACTTTTTAACCGTGCGTCAAATTGAAGTGATCCAAAAAGAAAAAGTGTGCAATTTTTTATGATCTACGTAATGGTGTAAAGAGATGCTACACTTCTTTTACTAGAGGCATTCTATTTTCCTCCTCCACATGTGCTCACTCCACCTGCCTTCCGATGGCGAGGCACGACGCGACGCGAGAATGTAAATGCAAAGATATAATCACAGCTCAAGCATTCTTACCAATAGGATCTTAAGAATTGGTTCATACTCAAATGGATGAATAAGTATAGTCCGCCGAAGAGATTAGATATGGTGTGTGGTATTACTACAAATGGGTTTTACTGAGAAGTTCAGTTTAAAAATTAAGAGTGATAGTGCAATATGATAATGCAAGTTCCTCAGATGTCAATCCTCAAACATCAAAGACAACCATCGTCTGATCAGATACTAAGGAGTTGTTGACTTCCGTGATCTGATTAGAGTGAGTGAACAAGCATAAACAAGCAATAAGAGTGTAATCAAATCACAACATCATACATCTATGTTAAACACAGATGATAGAACATGTTGCTTCTATATTACAATGAAAGCTTGAACAACACTGAATACGTTACAGCCATTAATGGAGGCATAACTTGGATGCTCGCTATAATTCGCTCTGGTGGCGGAGCATCATGGAGGACACATGAGGAATATGTATTTATTCACCGCATTCTTGTAATTAATTACAATAAATATTTAGGTTGCAACTATGTACTTCATTGTATTGAGAAGTAGTTGAGCTACAATGACAAAATGATAGTTGTACAATGTGTAGTTAGGTTAAGCTACTCTAGATCATTGACGTGGACGAGAATGTCGCATACTTCGCATATTTTCTCTCACTTCACATATTTTGGGAAATAGTTGAAGACGTTTCTCGTTAAAATAGACACCCTTCACATTTTTCTCTCACTTAGCATTTTTGCGAAAAACTCGAAGGTGTTGGAAAAACAGTTCATTTGTTGAAGTGACTGCTTTGTCACATTTTGTGAAATGCAAAAAAGCTGACAAAAGATTTACTTCTTCAAAATACTTGAAAAGAAATTACTGTCGGAAAATTGTGGCATTTTTTGGGAGTTAAAAAAATGTGAACTATGCAACAATAAGTTCAAATGCTAATTCATGGAAGTTTTTTATAGTTTTCGATAGGAAATGATCAAAGTGTTTTTGAAAAACTCAACAAAAACTATTTAGCATCTCAATTGAAAGTGCTCATGCATTTATAGTCCTTGTTCCATGTTTAAGAGAGAGAGACATAGAGCTTGATGTCAATTGTTGTGTTAGGCTATATAGACAAGCTCTATCAAAGGGAGTATGGACAACATCTCAATCCATCACATTGCTAGGTTTTTAAAACAAATGAATGCTTTCATAAGCAGTTGAATGATTTTTGTTTTCTTGTGTGGAGGTTGTGGTAAAATGCCAGGTTATTGTGCTGCCACATTATCATTTTACAGCATTCTGAAAGCACTTTCAATTTTTCCACGAATCCTAATTACAAGAATGGTTGCTTCCCAACGTTTTGCATTACCTATCATTGGCAATCCTTTAGCTAGTGACTTGAATCACACATAACTTAATAATTTGATTGATTTTAGATGGAATGTATTACATTAAGTAAGTTTTCCTTTTGGCTAGGGTTTCATTCTTTTTTTTGCTTTGTTTGCTTTTTATTTTTAAAGCTTGGCTTTATCAAAGAAAAAGCAAACAAAGCCCCGAGTCGGGTATTGATATTTTTAATATCAACTGGTCCTGGTATTACACTTTTTAAAAAAAATTAATACCAGCCAGGTATGGATATAACCATGTTTAGAAATTGGTGGCTGGTATCAATCGGCCTGGGTATTGCAAGGGTGATACCAATCGAGTATAAACCCATGTATAAGTATATAACTTTTTTTTTGTTTTTTTTTTTAATTAAACTTTTTTCAAGGGTAGTATGCATTCAATGAAAAGCATGACATTTTTGAATGTAATATGCATATGATGTGAGGCCAATGAAAATCGATCCTTCTGCCCCTAATCCAAGTATCGACATGTGTGTTGATGAGCTAAAACCAATCTTAGTAAGGTGTGAACCCTAATATTACAAAATCATGTATTAGCTAGGGATACCATTCTTAATACAGCCCCACTGGGGCACCTATATACCCGGCTCAACAATGGTCCTCATCTTTGAAAGGTTAAGTGTACAATGCAAATGCCCTTGACGTCCAGAACGTTTTTTTAGCTCGTAAATTACAGGTTTTGACGTGCATGACGTACGTCAAATTTCAACCGGGGGCCCGGAAGACACGAAACAGCGTCACATCGTCCGATTCACGCAAAAAGGTGCCTAGGCTACCCCTCGTATCTCTTAGTGGCACAGCACGACTTCAATCCATTACCGTTGGATTTTTATATAGACGTCGATATTGTGCCACGTGTTTTCAGCGAATCATCAAATGAGTCCACATGGCATGATGCCACGTGGTAGAGATCCGAGTGGTGGGGCCAACAATTATAGCGTCCGAGATCCCCCCTTATATCGGCGTCCATCTATCAGATTTGTGCTTCTTCGGCTTTGCGAGAGAGAGAGAGAGAGAGAGAGAGAGAGAGAGATGGATACGACAGCAGCTGCGGAGCTGGGAATGGGGGTGATCGGAGGAGGAGGAGATGGAGTGGGCTTTTGGGATTCTGCAGCAGCAGCAGGGGGAGGAGGAGGAGCACCAGCAGCAGAGCAAGACGCATGGGCCGATGACGACGTCTATGGCGATCCCCTTTCCCCCCCTCCTCTCAAGGCAGGACCAGGAGGTTATCAAGCTGGAGGCGGATGGGGTGGAGGTAGAGCAGGCGGCTATGGATCGGATGCCGAGGCCGCTGAGCACAGTCGGGGTTTTGGATCTGGACACGGGCGCAACACCCCCTCTGCTCATGAGCCGTCGCTGAAGAGATTGAAGGGTTTTGGTGGAGAGCCTTCCAATGGAGGTGACGGTGCAGCATTAGGGTTCGGGGGGGAGGTTCCTGGTGGTAGTGCTGCTGGATATGGCGCTGCAGGTTCTGTTGGTTTTGTGCCCGGTTCCGGAATGAATAATAATAGTGGTGGAAGAGGGGGTGCTGGTTTGGAACATGGCAACGGCCCGAATTCCAGGTCTAGTCCGTTTCAAGGAGGGTTAGGGTTTGGAGGTGGATCGGGCACACAGGGAGGTCAGAATGGAGGATCTGGCAGCGGTCCAATGCGTGGACGGAGCAGTACGGGGAGCATTTTCTTCAAAACAAAGCTCTGTGCAAGGTTCAGGGCTGGGAATTGCCCTTACAACAGTAATTGCAATTTTGCACATGGAATGGAGGAGCTTCGAAAACCTCCGCCAGGATGGGAAGATCTAGTGGCCACTCAGGAAGCAGGGGGAGGTGGTGCTAACCATGCTTCAGCTTCGATTTCGAACCAATCTCAAGGTTCTGGCTCAACTGTTACTCCTGAGCCACAGAAATTTCACAGATCGCGGCCATGTAAGAAGTACTTTGCTGATGGGACTTGTCCCTACGGTGAAAGATGCAATTTTTCTCATGAAGATCCAGTATTTCAGCAGAGGCAGGCGAGGGAAAGTGCAGACATGAATGTAACTCCACCTTCAAGCTCCGGAGGCGGCGGAGGAAGTGGTAGTGCTTCTGGAGGTCCTATGCCACGGCCACCAAATTGGAAAACTCGCATATGCAACAAATGGGAGACCACTGGTCATTGTCCTTTTGGGGACAAATGCCACTTTGCACATGGTGCGGCAGGTGAGTTCCTTTTGTAGCATGACATACAGTGTAATTTTAATATGACATTGAGTTTGGAAAAAAAATTACAGCAAGGCATTTTATTTGTTCTTGTAACAGCTTTTATCTTTCACAATGCTTGGAATTCAGATTGTTTTTAGTCTAAAAACTGTTGAGAAAAGTAGCTAAACCATGCAGTGCAGTGCAGTGATCACATATCAACGTCAATTTGAAGTTGAAATACTAGATCAGGATTTTTGAGATATGCAGCATTTGATATGTTGTGAAGATAACTGAAGAGTTCAAAGCATAGTTGCACTGCGTTTCTGGAAATGCGGTCAGAAATGCGGTTCAGAAACGTGTTTCTGGATTCTGGGAGCGTTTCTCAGAAATGTTTTTTTTTTGGTAGCTAGCGCCACAACTCTAGCCACTCCACGGGATGTAACGACAAACTACCAATAGTTGGGTACCTTGCTCAACCAGCTCGTAGCTGAAAATAGGATTGGAAGGTCGGCCTCCTTCCCTGGCTACAAACAACACCAAACTACACGTTGAGCTGGATCAGCTCAAACAAGACTTTCAAGTGGCACAATAGCATACAGATGCAGAAGCCGCCAAAGTCCAAAAGCTAGAGCAGCACGAGGCAACACTTCAGGACTACATCCACCTCTCATCTAGTTATTGTCCAACACTGAATAGTCACCATATAAGGCCATTATGTTTATTTATGTTGCCGAGCATTTCTGATACAATAATTCGGTCAAGTTTAGGTGCATTAATCCATGTTGGGTTCTGTCAAGGATGAAAATTCAAAACTAACCTCTAGCCTGCTCGTTACGATCACAGATGGTTCCAGTGAGACCAATGTTTCATGGGTCCGTTTTGTACGTCGTTTCAAAACGAGTTTGAAACGCGTTTCAAACGCATTTGAAACAGGAGCTTCAGGTTTGAAACGGGACTTTTTTTTAGGGTTTTTTTTTTTTTGAATGCGTTTCAATGGGTTCTTTGGGGTCTAGACATGTCATAGAAAGACTAGTACCAAGTAGGTCCAATTTCATGAGAATGCTCTAGAGAATGCAATTTCAAGTAGAGAAATTGCGTATGGTGGCTTTCCTCAGTCAAAAAAATTCGCACTATTATAATAGTCGTTTCGAACGTAAGAAACGCGTTTCGAAACGGGCTTGTTTCGAAACAGGGCGTATCAAACACGTTTCTTTGTTCGAAACGCGTTTGGATGAAACATTGAGTGAGACAGAACTCCGCTTTTTGCTTTGGGCGGCGCTGCCCCCAATCCCCCCACCCGGGGGGGGCGGACCCCCCACCGACGATAGTAGCAGGGGGGCGCGCCGATAAGGGCCTTATATTTATGCCCCCAACTGTATGCACATTGCAATTACATCTCCAGTGAAATGATTGCAAAAGTGATCATCATCCATAGAGTTGATAGCCCAAACTGTAGCATTAACAATTACTGAGAACCAGAGCAAATAACAACCAAATAGCTATTGAAAATAAGATCTGTTTGTGCCCTATCTATTGCACTTTTGGGAGGCAAAATGCTAGTTTGACCATTTCTCCCCTAAAAAAATTTCAGCCATAAGCTATTTTTCCAATTTTTTTTTTTTGCGATTCTGTACCAGAATCGCGTTTCTAGAAATGTTTTTTTCCCCAGAAATGTGTTTAGTTTCAGTTCCATATATTGAAGCTAACTTTAAATCTTGAATCTCCATAGAAAAATTGGTTTCTGCAAGCACATCCCTCTTAGACCACATTCTTGTGATTTTTCTTCTCCTTGAACCTATGATTCTCAAAAAATTAGCTTGAAGAATAATGAAAAGAGATTTTAAAAGAATATTGTAAATGTATTTATTACCCCATACCATGGGCATCTATTCTTAATAGGTTAATGGAAGATTGGGCCTGAAATAAAGAATTTTATTGTTCACTAGGTGATTGATGTTGCTACAACAGATAATCAGCTCTTGTTCTATTTAGAATCATCACATTCATATTGTTGGAATTCAATGACGTGTAATGCCAACTTTGTTTGCTATAATAGATGTTAAAACATTGTGCTTAATTGGCATAGTGTGTGGCTCATAAATAGTTTCAAATTCATTGAATTTTCCAACGTTTGTATTATGCTGCTTTGACTTTGATTCTATTCAAGGCCATCAATATGAGGTATCATCTTCTCAACTTTAGTTGTTGAGAGTTCAATTGAAAGTATTTATCTAGCTTATGTTAGCATTCTTCCACATCCATAGAAAGTTCACTAGTGGAATTTGAAATATTGTTTGTTTATATTATTTGTAATTTCAATATACAAGATTCTATAAATTTCAAATTTTGATATATATGTATATGTTTTCATTATATGTTATTATGTTGACGTGGCATTCCCGTTCCCATCCCCTTTTTTTTAAGGACGATCTTGTTCTCGTTCCCTTGTCATTATGATCCAAATTGTGTGCACGAAGTAACCATTTGTTATTGGTGAGAGAGAGCATACAGACGAGGATCGGGAATATGAATGTTGCACACGAAGTTGCAGCAAAATGTTGTGCAACTATGGTTGCACAACACACTCATCAAGCACCACCATCTCAAACTAATGCAAATCAGATAGACTATAGATTATTAGCGAGGAGTGAGAATTTCTACAGCAAGACTATCTCCCTCCCCTTTTAAAATTATTTCAAATAATGTGAGGACTAAAGTATGAACATGGCCACAAGGATAGAGATGACAATATGGATATTAAAGATGAACATCACATTTATGTAGTGGCACTACCAAAAAAAAAAAATCATATGTAAATTGCTTGAGCCATAGATGCATCGTGTTTTGGTATTTTAGGTCGTTATGGAGAAGGTTTTTTTAATTTTAATTTTTTTTTAATGGTTTGTCTTTGTATATTTCTTAATTATACACGTAGTTGCATCAGAACCAAATTTGCTTTGCTACATAGTACATTTTTGATCATGCAAAGCATTGAATAACATTGAACAACCCTTCTACATCTACACTCTATGGTTATGGGACTAGTATTTATGCACTTGGAAGCACTCCTTCCTCGACACTCTAGGCTTTTAACATGCAAGCTTTGGCTTTGATATCACAAAGACGGCATGACAAGAAGTCACTAACTTGGCATAGATGTGTTTTGTACAATAGAATTCCCTAGATTTTGAAACCTACTATTGATCCTAGTTTATGTTCTAGATTTGTTGGTTTCCTCCATTTGTTTGGCTTTTAGGTCTTAGTAGAAATTGTGACCAAGTAAGATGTTCCCAAGTCTTCCTCCATCGTGTATCTTGTTTTTGAGTCTTTGGAGAAATTGTGACTAGGGAACATGTCCCCAATTATGTTCCCATTCCTTGGGAATGCATTCCCATCAATCCCATGTCATCTTCCAGAACTCTCATTCGTGAGCACGTTTCCAACTAGAGAAGGTTTGGGAACGTGTGGCATGTCCTAAAAGATATGTTCCCACGTTCTCTGGTCATTGTTTTGGATGCATAATCAATTTGTCTTGCACTGATAGGTTTCTTTCCTTAATTGTATTATGCAACCTTTTTTTTTATGAAAAATAGATTGTGAGAGTATTAGTACATCAATTCTCACATATTGAGTTGAATTTTTATCCAAAACTCTGTGGGCTATATGCATCGAGTTTTAAATAAGCTCTGTAAAATTGTTATGTTCGTGTAATTGTTGATGAGGCAATATCAACAGTGCGTCAACTTGCCTCTTTCAACCCTTTGCTAACATACAAAAATGCCCTAAGTTTTGTTTCTCATGTCCCTCCTCTTTCTCTCTTTCTCTCTTTCTCATTTTACCTCCATCCTTTTTCCTTCTTTTCTTGTGTTCTCTTTGTTAATTAGTTTCCATAACTATAAAGCTTTTGTTGTTATTCTATTCCTCAGACGTCTAGTCCTTTTTATGAGCAATGCAGGTTGCTCATTGGATTGTCTTGGTAAAGAGAGTTCTTTTTTTTGGGGCGATTCATATTTTTTATAATAGGTGATTGAGTGAAAATTTAGGCACAAATAAAATTGAGCAACAAGTAAAATTCAGGAAGACGACGATGTGCTTGTAAAGTTGAGCTTTCACTGTCAAGTAAAAGTCACGAATGAGCATAGTTGCATCAAACCGCGGTTCGAACCGCCTATCGTGGTTCTAACCTTCGAACCGTTAGGGGCCGATTCAAATTGGAAACTGTTTCAAACCGGTTCAAACTGTTTTTTGGCCCACAAAACAAAAAAACAAAAAACAAAAAGAAAACGGTTCGGACCGTTTCCCGATTCGAACCTAGCTAGCTGGTTCGAATTGGCCGATTCAAATCGGCATGTAACTATGCGAACGAGTTAGATTGAGGAAGATGAGTGTGGGCGAGTAAAAATTGGGAATTGACAGATGAGGAAGAGGAAAAAGCATAGGCTATATTATCAATACAGTTAGTTTTAAAAAATAGAAAAAGTTTGTATATAGGCAAAGAGCATTTGTATTCTAAGAAAGGGATAGAGGGAGGGAGTTGTTTTGTTAGAGAGCTCTTATACGAGGGGAGAATTTTATTTGAAGAGGAATTTTTTCAAGAGCAAAGAAAAGTGATGTAAGTAAAATGGAGAATAAGCGAGATATGAGCGAGTGAAGCAATGTCTATGGAACTTGTGGGAGTTTGGAGTGCAATAAGGGGCAACAAATGTGAACATTTCCAAAATCAAACAGATAGATATATTTGAAAGTGAAGGTAATAGGAATGGATGACAACAAAAAGCTTGGGATTGGGATAGAAACAGCTAGTGTCTGAAAATTTGCACATGCGTACATAGATTAAGGTTTCATAAAAACCACAACATAGGAATTCTTGATGCACATCGCACAAGTTCAAGACAATAAGTTTTTTTATAATCAAGTATAACACTAGCACATTATCATGCCTTCTTGGCCAAAGGGGGGGCAGCCACGGCTCTCCACATGAGCTAGGGTGACTCGTAACACAGGCATTAACTAAGTTCATTTAGCGACCATGAACTGTACGCGGCCAAGCTCCTTATACCGACAAGTTTACTTGTTTTTAAAGCTTGCCAAGAAAACCAAGAAAATACTTCAGGTTGTTCAACATGTTTTGTTCTTAAGGATCTTTTTCTTCACAAGACTTATGATGGTTGTATTGTTGCAAGGCAGTGGGCACCATTCTGGTAGTCTCTAGGAATTTTCTGATGTTCCATTTCAGAGCATTGTTCTGAGGCCTTTTTTTGGACTTTTCTTTTGTCGTGATTTAATAGGGTAGGGGAAAAGGCTGAAAATTTAACTTCAATTTTTTTTTCAACTGGCTAATATTGAACTTCAAATTGCGATTGATCGATTATTTGTAATGACTATTTACTGATAACCATTGTGTGTTTTGAACCCCAAGCAAAATTGCAAATATATCCCTAGCAACCACTATGTGTACAATCACTATGCTCCCAACTTTTAATTTTGTCCATGATGGAAGGTTAGTAATTACTGTTCTATGGATAACATTCTATATGTTATAAACCAAAGGTTGGAAGACCTGGACGCGGACGCGCGTCCTGGGACGTGTCCGGGGTGGATGCACGTTTTTTTTTAGTGTATTTTAGTTTAAAAAGAAAAAGAAAAAAGGACACGTCCGCATCCGCGTCTGGCATCCGGATGTGGACAGTGGACGCAAACGCGAAATGGCCGCGTCCGGGGTGGACGTGCATGTCTATTTAAAACTATATAGATTATATAGAGTTAAATCTATCGAAAGTGGGAATCCTTCTCAAATTTTTAGTGCTTATCCAGTACTATCTAGTTGGTCCATGTTGTAAGAACATTATGTTTCTCTTGAACATTAACATGAAATTCCAAATAGAGAATGTCTAGGGGATTTTGGTAGGTCTTGACAAAATTGTAGGCAAGTGTGCCAACTCATAGTAAATACAAGAGGCTTACTTGCTTGAGATGGTTCATGGGAGTGACATGCAATAAGCAACACCTATGATGATCAATAAGATGAAGCACAAGCACTAGATATTTAATGCATATGCTTCATAGTAAATGAATCCTTGCTATGATGAAGTGTTTGGAGTCACTGGCCAAGCTTAAGAAAATCAATAATTCAACATGCAAGAAGCTATTAGAATCAAGTCCTACTTTAACTATGTTGTTAAGGCACATGTAAACTTTGTATTTGGTACTGATGGTCCATGAATATTGTACTTGGACTAATGGTCCATGAATATTACACAAAATAATCCTTTTTACTCAAGTTAAGCTACGTTAGACACAAGTGGGCCAATATTTTGAGTGACATCACCTAGTGACATAAGCCACTTTTTGTCAACTGCCCTTTTTCCATTAGAGAGAGAGAGAGAGAGAGAGAGAGAGGTGTTTTATGGAGGAGAAAGGAGATTTTGTATGTGAAGGTGGAAGAGCTCACTATGTAGAGAAGAGGTTGATCTATGTGTTCATGCTTGGCTGATTCAGAAATTTCCAGCACGCAAGTTACTTATACTTATGTATTGATGTTAGTAGAGTTATGAACGTAGCCACGGCTGATCTAGATTTAGTCTATGAAAGCATCACATAAGCAAGACTTAACCCTAGAAAGCAGGAGAGAGAAAGCTTAAAGAGACTAAAGAAGGAGATCATATCATAAGCCAAGTAACAAATGACACAGAATCCCTACTTATAGCCAAGAGGAAGCCCCAAAAGGAAGTTTCCAGTGGCTAGGGCCAAACTGAGAGGGAAAATAGTGCGCCCTCCAAGAAGGCCCCCACTCTCAGTAATATGACCAAATAACCAATATAGTGAATCATAGGGCCCAAGGCCAATAATATGGTCTAAATGTCAATAATAGGGCCCAAGGCCAACCATATAGTTCAGAATTGCGGTTCGAGTTGTGATTTGTGAATTGTTCATGCTCCGGGTTTGCGATCACTATTCGCAAAAAAAAAAAAATTCTTTTGTTTTTTACTACTAGAATTGGACCTGAATTTTTTTGGAGTTGAATCTGACACTACTGGAATTCACTACAATTACTTTGTACATACTACATCTATCTATATCTTAAATTTTTTTGTTCTTCAGTGTTTTTGCTATTTTATGAGGAAAAAGAAAACCTGCGTCCGGATGCGTCCTGGAACGCGCGTCCCTTCCGCCCCATTCATATATCTAAGGAAGCGGATGGCGGACGCGGACGCGCGTCCGGATTTTTTCTTTTTAATATTTTTTTAAATTTTTTTTTTAAAAAAAATGTTAAAAAAAAAATGGCATCCGGACCCCCGGACGCATCTGTTTTTTTTTTTTTTTTTTTTTTTTAAATTTAAAAAAAAAAATTGGACTCGTCCGACCCCGCGTCCGGGTCCGGACGCGGACGCGGGCAATCCGGCCCGGACCCTCATGTCTGTAATAATATTATTTATATATGTTTTTCCTATTGTTTTTGTGAGGAAGTAGGCACTTTATTTGATTGGCTTTGCTCTTTATTGGTAGTCGTCATCATGACCGAGCTTACCCTTCACCACCGGTGTCATTACCGATTCTTGACCTCCAGAGAATTTTTAGAAAGTGACTTGATCTGCGTCCCTGGATACAAGTGAACGTTATAGCCATGTTATGCCTAATGGAGTCAGTTTCAGAAGCTGTTTAGGTAAATTTTGTGAAGAGTACACCTTGTTTGCATGTTTGGGCCTGTGACACAAGGCTTCTTCGCATTGGTGTTTGTTGATGAACTGTGGCCTATTTATGATGAGATTAACCAGTATTTATCTGTATTTTGAAATTTTTTTGATTCTCTATGACCAAGAAGCATAAGGGAAAATTTCAAGTTAGTGTCTCAGAACTGTCTAGACTTCATGTATTATTTCCTTATATCTCTTTACAATTGTTAGGGTGCCCATCTAATTCTGCATCAAATTTCAGTCTGATCTCTCTTATATGCTCCTTTTCTTCCTTGTGCATGTAAAATTAGGTGTATTTGTACTGTGAGAGGCCTCTGACAAACTTTTATCCAAGTTTTCCTCTATCTGACCTTGCAGCTCCTTGCGAAGCAAGTCAGTATATGAGATAACGTAAAACCAACTTGAGACTAAGGGAAAGAAAAGAAAGCTTGCTGTAAATCTGACTTGCTTCTCTAACTAATTGGTATTGGAGGTTTGAAATGTCTGCTTTTACTCTAGTGTTGCTAGTGATGAAATTAAGGTAGTTTTGAGTTTCTGGTCTTTTTGTGTTTGCTATCAAAGTTTCTTTGTATTAGCAAACCGAGTCAAAGTAGCCTGACATTATCATGCATCACTCCACAGAATTGCAGAAGTATGGTGGAGGCTCTATTGATTCGCCTTCATCTGGTGGTCTTCATTCAGAAGTCAAAGGTACTTCAAAAGCAGCACTAGATGCAATGTCCCCTGTGCCATTTGGCTTGGAAGGACATAGTTCAGGCACTCATCAGCGCCATTCAAGTGGTGGACATGGCTCTCAGCACCGGCCTAGTCATAACAATGGTGCCGGCTCAAAGCTATTTAAAGGATGGAAGGGACCAACCGAGATTTCCACCGTTTATGGAGATTGGATTGAGGATGAAGAATGGAGTCATGACAATGGTACTTCTGGAAATGCAACTTTAAATGTACGATCGCTTCCACAAAATAATTCTAGGGTGAATGAGTATTCAGCTTCAAAAAAGGAAGAGAGGTTTTTTCATGACCAGCATAACCAGCAGCAACAACATGAACAGCCACAGGGTAATTTGGTAGTCTATAAAAGCGATGGACATGATGTCAACAGTCAGAGACATACTTTGGGCCAGAATGGTTCACATAAGCCCTTTAGAGATGGAACTAATAATGGTCATGGACAGGTCTCTCAGAAAGAGTCTGATTATCATGGATCAGGTGTGCTTCATGATACCCTTTATAATGGGTCACAAGGTTGGGTTGTTGAGGTTTAGTTCTGTTTCTGGTTGCGTTTTCTCTGCCGAACTGGCTGCTAATTCTTTCATTATCTGGAGACTGGTGTATCCATTGGAGCTCTTGTGGTAAAATTCTACTTAGCAGAAATAAGGTGTGGTAAGGGACAGTATTATGTTTTTGGCTGAACTGGAAGTAGTTTACACATTGTAATATATCTTTGCCTTATTCTATTCTATGTATTCTTTTTATGCAACGAGTTGTTCATCTCATTTGCTTTTATGTGTTACACAAGTGCAAGATGGTAAACTAAGTTACAGATGACCTTTGAAGAATTGCAAATGATTTATTTGAAAGGACTAATGAAAGATGTGGAATGCTGCATAACATGCTCTTCCAATAGCTTGGAAATTATAGAAAGCAAGCACCTGATAGGAAGGGGTTAAAAAAAATAAAATTTTCAACATTCCATAGTGGCAACTTACAGTGGAAAGGTAAAGCTATTTATATTTGTGCCTGTTAGAAAAGACAATTTCTTTATTATTGTAGTTGTCATTGCGAAGAATTTCTATGCTGATGACTAGATTATGATACTATCACCATCATGATGAGTACTCAAACAGGTGATGAAACTGCAATTTAACTTTATAAACAATGGATGGTCTGGATTGGGTAGTTGATGATTAGATTAAATTGTAGATCATACATAGTGTGCACAAAAACCATATCTACAGCCACATGACGAAGTACTTGATGAATGGGCATCTCGGTTGTTTTGCAAATAACCTTCATAGGAACACGACAAAGTATTTGATGGATGCGCATCCCAAAAAATATCTATACAATGTATTAACGATGTGATTTTCATATATTTTGATTTAGTGTCATGCTTAGCCGAAACTTCTACTTATAAATCATTGCAACACTCTCTAGAGACAATCCATTGATCAATTGATCTCGATGAATTTGTATGCATCCATCCATATGGCTATTAATCCACATTTTTATCTACCTATGATGATCTAACTATCTATTTAGAATTCTATACATGAATCCATCCATGTATGTATAGTTCAAAAAGCTTACTTGACATAGGAGGTCATGAAACCCTATTAATAGATCCATCATCATTCATTGATAAATTTCTATATTTTATGCTTATACCTAGACATAGATGTGTATATATGTCTATATTTCCATGTATGTATTGTCCATTTACCTATCCATCCACCCTAAATCCTAACACTTCATATATGGTGTAAACAAATTTATGTTGGTGTAATTTCATTGTTGAGTATTGCTAGTTTTTATTGAAGGTTCGTAGATGATTTAGCTTTATATGAGACTCCATAGGTGTATCACTAGCTTTTGCATCTACCATATGAAATCTTTCTAGAATAGAATTAGCATACTTCTCTTGACAAATGAAAGTAGATTGAGAAGATCTAATGACTTCTATTCTCAAAATGTAATGCAAATTACCAAGATCATGCACCTCAAACTCCTTAAGAGCATTCTCGATATCCTTCACATCTTGATTGTCTCCACTACTACATAAATGAGCAAGATGGTAACATCATTTCCAGCAAACCTATAATAAAGTGAATGATCGTACTCACTCATAACAAAGCCTTGAGAGAGTAAAAAAGTGTTAAGCTTAGCATACCAACTCCTTGTGCTTGCTTAAGGCCATACAAACTCTTTTGTAGTAGACATACATGATTTGGCTTTGTTGATGAAACGTAACTCTCGGGCTGCTCCATGTACACTTCCTCCTCAAGATAACCATTTAAGAATGCATTTGAAATGTCCATTTGCCATAGATCCCATCCATAAAGTGTAGCAAGTGAAATGATGACTCGAATGCTTACCATCTTTGCCACGGGTGCAAAGGTCTCATCATAGTCAATCCCTTGTTGTTGAGCATATCTTTTTGCCACTAACCTTGCCTTGTACTTGTTGATAGATCCATCTTGGTTTGTCTTCACTTTTGAAGATCTATTTGCATCCAATAGCTTTCTTGTCCTTAGGCAACTCCACCAATCTCCATGTTTTCATTCTTCAAAAGAGCTTGATACTCAAGATCCATTGCTTAGATCCACTCCTCTTCTTTCCTTGCTTGATCTACATTTGTAGGCTCATCCAAAGAGGTTAGGAAAGCAACATAATATCCAGAAACTACTTGCTTACCCTTTTGATCATATGTGAGCCTTGAAGGTACTTGTCTTTCTCTTTATGTTCTCCTTGGCTTTTGGATGAAGGTCCATCATCATCACCATCCGAAGTAGGATCCTTTTCATCAACATCAAGAATGTTAGATCCATCTACACTACTATCAATCATGCTTGAAGACACTTTTGGAATGTTCCCCTCATAAAAAATGACATCTCTACCAAAATCACTTTGTTAGTAGAAGGAATGTAAACCTTGTAGGCTTTATTCACCTCACTATATCCAACAAAAATACCTCTTCTTGAAGATGGATCCTCATTGGTCCTATCATCAAGAGTAATGTTGACATAGCATGTGCATCCAAAGGTCCCTAAAAAGTTGACACTCGGCCTCCTCTTGAATAACATCTCAAAAGGTGTCCTCCCATCCAAAACTGCACTCGGCCACCTATTGCACAAGAAATTGGCACACAACAAAGCTTGATCCCAAAATGATTTGTCAAGATTAGCACTTAACCTCATAGCTTTAGCACTTTCACATAAAGTCCTATTCTTCCTTTTAGCCACTCCATTTTGTTGTGGGGTCCTTGATGTTGTATACTCCCTCTTGATCCCATGCTCATCACAAAAGACCTTGACTCTTGGTAGATATATACTCACCACCATTGTCACTCCTTAAGCACTTGATCTTTGTGGAAAATTGGTTCTCCCTTGCATTCTTGAACTTGATAAAGACCTCATACACTTCATCTTTGTTCTTTAGTAGATAGATCCAACAAAATCTACTAAAGTCATCAATGAATGTTACATACATCTTAGTTCCACTATTGCTAATTGTAGTAAATCCATGAATATCCAAATGTACAAGTTGAAAAAGCTTTGAAGATTTAGATATAGATCTAGTATAAGGTAGTCTATGTGACTTAAACAAAGCACAAGACTCACAAACATGTTTGATGCCACTTAAAGAACTTGGAAGACCTATCACAATCTTCTTCCTAACCATTACCTCCAATGACTTGAAGTTGAGATGTCCCATCCTTTTATGCCAAACCTCTTGAATAGGTATTTGCTCCCTTGCAACACATCCAACTTGGTTAGCAATAACACAAGATTCTAGTTTGAACAACTTCCATTGCCTTTTACCTTTTCGAACCAAGACATCCTTCCTTTTCATACAAGCATCTTCATCAAACTCCACCTTGAGGCCTTTACTTAGCATTTGACTCACACTAAGCAAATTCTTGGTAATAGATGGAATAAACAAGACATCCTCCAAATGAACATTCCTATTTGTAGAGAGAGAAATAAGAATTGTGCCAATCCCTTTGATCGCACATTCACCATCATTGGCCATGTAGATCACCCTCTTGTCATCTCCATATGCCAACAAAGAAGTGAAGTAGTCTTTGTGAAAAGTCATGTGTGAACTTGCTCCACTATCAATCCACCAAGGATCTAGATCTCCATTATTAGCAAGCATACTTGAAACATCACAAAAGCATCATCATTTGCATCTTGAACATCCAAACCATCCTCATCAAGAGTAAGATTACCTTGCTTGTCATCTTGATCTCTCTTCTTCTTGCAGCAATCAATTGCAAAGTGTCCTTTGATGCCACAATAGAAGCACTTGAGCTTTGATCTATCCTTCTTTTTGCCACTTGAAGAAGCATCCACTTGATCTTGTCCTTTAGACATGCCTTTCAACATTATGGAAGTGTAATAGGGCTGATCCATGGCTTCCAAATAGAAGTAGAGGTTATATTGTGTATGTTGTACAAGTACAAAAGGTTGGATACAAGCGGAAGAAATGTGAAAAGCATATCTGATCAATATGTTTTCAGCTCAAATGAAATGTAAAAGGAAGTTGCATATACATCCAAACCATAGAGATAGGAGGAGTGGCTGCAACAAATGGTGCATTAATCAAAGCAACTCTAAAATGAGTGAAGAAGCGCTCTGGCTTCAATGGAAGCATGGCCGCTATAAGATCTAGATTTGTTGAAATCTATTTCTGATTTAAAAGTTAATAAATGTGTGAACACTTCATTAAGGAGTACTATTAAGAGTTATAATGCACGTGTTCACACTATTAGAGATATACAAATAGCTATTATGAATAGTTGTGGGTCCCCCACTCAAGCAAGCACAGGCAAACACCCCCACTGGCTCTGATACCCTGTAATAAAACTTGACCCACTGGCCACATGCACGCACTCGGGCCGCTTGTTGGGATCCCATCCCCAACCTCCTCGCCACCCGCTTGTTCCTGAACCCAAAAGGCCTGGTACAATGGGACATGAGACAATGTGCAACTACTTCTTATGAAGAGTAGAGTTTTAAGGCCCCAGCTTGCTTATGGGACAATGAGGAGCACTCAGGCACATTCACGCATTCACGCAAGCACACACAGCCTCTTTGCGTGGCTTGACCAACAGTCTTGCAACACATTATGCTCCTAGAAAATGCTTAAAATTGTACGAAAAGCTTTGATTATCTAGGCTCTGAATGTCGATTCCTTGATCTTGCTCGTACTTCTAAAAGAATTGTGTTAAAAATTGGTGTTTGTTTCAGCGTGGATGCGAAGAAGTTGAATACAAAAGCACGAAATGAGCTGATGTAGATATCATGGAAATCCTCGTTTTGCATTTCCATCTCTTTGTAGAATACTTTTATCCAATAAGCGATGGTAGAATTGGAAGGGAGCAACAATAAGACAAACTACGAGTCTCAATCAATGGTTGCATTGGATTGCAATAGAGGTTGTTGATTGTTCAAAAATATCAAATGAGTTAAGATGATCGTGGGGGGTGACATAGGCTTTTCCTGATTGTTGGAGCAACATAAGGTCCATTGAAATCAAGTAGTTGGTTGATCTACTCTCAAGGTTCTTCTTTAGTCGAGCCTGCAAAATAGGTAGCTAATGATGATGCTTCTTGTTATAATGACAATGTGGTAATTGCTTGTAGGTGTCCCAATTAGCAACTGCTACATAAATGCAAAAATTCATAGTGCTTGCAATGGCTAATGTTGAGTAGTATTTGTCTAGACAATCTCAGTTGAGATTAAGTTGTTTTGATGGTCTGATCCTTGACCAGTTACACTCAAAACCAAAATGATAATTATAGTACTAAGAAAGCTTTCCATGCCAAGCACTGACAAGTAACGTACAATGCCCACGCATGTCTGGCAACTGATCATAGAAAGACTCTTGAAGCCCTACAAGAGTGAACTTGCAGGCTATCCCCATTATAGCATTCTACGATAATACCCAGAACAAAGTCATAGGACTTTGTCTCGAAGAATGCTCAGGTGCTTCTTCTCGGTCTATAGCAATCATGGCAAGAGTTCCCAAAACCAAACCAGTGCCAATCCACTACAATATTGTGATTTCTCTCATACTTTCGGTGAAGCGACGCACAAATGGAACCAAGATTCTGTCATATATGTGCATAAACAAGATGCTCAAGAGCATGGCAAAGCTTTGCTACGAAGCCGAAGGAATGCGGAGTGAATACACGCGTGTGTCTATTTTGCTATCTTGTTTGATGAAAAACGTCAAGGATTGAGTGAAGCAGGTCCCAAACGCGAGGCATGTTATCCATATGGGCACGATACACACAACCAACTTCACTTCCTCTATGTCAGTGATGGTGCATAGCCTCCACGCACTTCTTCGCGACATGTTCTCGGGAGTGCAAGTCTTCGGTTTCAAAATCAACAATGTCAGAGAACTTAGAAATGGTGCTTGACAATAGACAAAGCACCTTATACTCCCGATAATTAAAAAAAACACTTAAATCTGTCATTGTAATATATACATCTTCATTTATAGTATTTTGGCAAATCAAAAAAGCATTTAGAATGAACATTAGTAATATTTTCCTCAGTATTGGCATTAGAACCAATGAAGGCATCCCTCAACATATCAGTATCTACACTCAAATAGTCAGTGTCTTTATCAGGAGTATCAACCAAAAAATGACTGATATCTTTATGGAATGTTCAGTACTGGAGGACTGGAGATCAATATCAGGAGTCCACGTATCTGACTCTATTGGGATTTGTACCAAAAGGAAAAACACAAATCCGGTTTGATACTCTAGAAAACGACATTTCCAATTACAAACATTACATTCACTGGAATTCTTAAATTGTTGAAAGAGTTTATTGTACATCCTGTCTAGCCACTCCTTGTAATGTGGAAAGGTATGTACAAGATTAGTGAAATGCATAAATGACAAATTAGACGTAGAGATTCAGAGGCATACTGACTATATCCCTGAATCTACTCTGTTGTGCTGTATTGAACACATGTAAAAAAGGCCAGAAGAGGGACTTGAAGTACTCTATGCGCTCAATTATACCGAACTTAGTGAAAAAACTGGACAACAAATGCTCTCGACTAGGATCAAAGGAGGAAGCCATTGCCTAGTATCGGTTCTGTGCGAGAGGGGAGTAACCGAGATTAAGGGAGTACACTATGCACGCACAGAAGCGATATGTAAGATAGACCATTTATCCAAAATCAAGCAACCTTTGTTCTGCAGCTGTAATTGTAGGCATTCCTCTTCATGAATGGTCTTTGCAGCCATTTCTCTCCAGTTTGCAGCTTGCAACTCTCTTCCTTTCAGATCATTTAATGCCAAGATTTATCATGGCTATGGCAGGATCAGCCCACAGTATTGTTTCTGGTTTGGAGAAACTTTTCAAGAGTACTCCTTCAACGTTGAAACTATCTTCAGCCACCACTCCTATAGCCTGCACACCATTCTCCTACAAGAAACTGTGCACCAGATTTCAAGCTCTCAAACGAAAGTTTCTCTCAAGAAATGCTGATTCTTGTAGTCTTCACGCTGAATGAGGATACGTTTTGGTCACGTTTTTCTGCAAGCGTGTGCCAAACGCACTCCCAGCGGCAGCTGAATCAGATCACGCTTCAATGCATTTTCGACTCCTAGAACTCGCGCTTCTGATAGCCAGCACGTGAGGAGGCAGCACAGGCATGGATGTGCGCGTCAGATCAGTGCGTCGGAACAGACTCAAACGCAATATCCTACCCCAAACGCACTCTAACCAGGATTTCCAAGAGCCCATGCTCTTATACCATATTGTATAATGCGCAGTAGATCAGATGAGCGAGATAAGAGAGAGAGAGAGAGAGAGATAGCATCGCACACAAGGATAGAGAGCACAGACACTCTAACTAGAAACTGTATTATTGAATACGTAAAAAATGGTGAATGTGGGCATGCAGCCCATACATAGGATGAGAGAGACACAACAGATGGTCGCACCGCCGGGTTGCTGCTTTCGAATCAGATCACATGGATCGGCAACAAATTACATCTCCTCTTTTCTCTTGCGCTCGCTCTATCGATCCCTCTCGCATAATCATCCACAATACGAAAAATTGTGTACATTACACTCGAGATGAAAAATCGTATACACTACACGTGAGATGTTGAGTCAGCACTCGCTACAGTCACTCACGAGATGTTGCACGCGAGAAGAGTGGGCGGAGCGAGTGTGAGAGAGAGTGACGAGGGGAGAGATGATGCGAGAGAGAGAGACAGAGATGAGGATGATGTGAGAGAGAGAGAGACAAGAGGGAGAGAGAGAGATACCGAGCGGCGAGGGAGAGATAGCGAGAGATGCGAGAGAGAGACGCGCGAGAAAGAGAGAGAGAGAGACGCCCGACAGCGAGCACGTGGCGAGGGAGAGCTAGCGCTAGAGAGAGAGACCCTACGTAGACCGTGCGACATCCGTCAAGAGACCCCTCAAAAGTCCCGAATATACACCATGGAAATGTCACATCATCATGAAAATGCCACATTATTATTAAAAATTGATAGTGTGAATTTTTTGTTTTTCTTCTTTAGATGATGACTTGAAATTTTTTTTTCAAGAGAAATTTAAAATGGGTATTAGTTGGTTTTATAAATATCTTTTAACCGACAAATAACTTTCTTCACTACTGATGTTGACTTACTATTCCATGCAAAAATTATATGAAGATAAACGAGCTTTTCTATTATCTTAACTTTTGCATGAAGAGTGCAGACATGCACATTTTTCAAAGGAATAGGCAATACTGGCTTCTAGTTTGGATCTACATTTTCTCTAGTGATTCTTGTACTTTTAGTTACATCTTTTGTCATTTTCATGCAGTATAAACATGTTTGGATGTAGCATCTTGAGAGACATTATACATGCATTTCAATGTTTTTAAATCACCTCCTAAGTGCCATTCAACTTTGAAGTCTCCAACTCCTGGAAATCCTCTTTCCATATGGTCCTTGATGATCCTAGGATAAGATGTCTTCGAAAATATCCATGATAATATATCGTGATTCTCCTTCAGTACCTGTTGAATGAATAAAACGAATTTAGTTAAACATGAATTATAAACTTAGGTAAGGAATAAAACTTAGTTAATAAAGAAAATAATTACTTGAAAAACTACCAACCACCATATATCATTTTCGGACTGGACACTGAATCTGAAGTCTCCTTGCTCCATTGTTTGTGATAGTGCACTATTCATGAGAGTTATACTAACTCTCTCCATCTTCTGCCCTTTCACAATCTCTGACTCATCTAACTTAAGTACTATGATTATTTTACCATTCACCTTTTCTAAGGTTATATCATAAAATGTGAGCATGTATGTTAGCAAGTTATTTAGATTAACAAAGAAGTTGTTTGATAAATTATATGATATGAATCTTCCATCAGTTTCACACACTTCCTCAATATGAAATAGGGTACCAATGATTTTTTGCATACTTAAGTTCAATATATTCCTCTCTATCTTCAAGTGATATGACCTAGGGATAGGGACTTTACTAATTTGAACTTGTTTAAAAGCATCCCTAATAAGTTGACATATCGTTGAGTATGCTTCTCTGCTAATACCAGCAAAATCACAGGCACCCTGAACTATAGTTTTATCTAAATTTTTTTGAATGTCTAGCATCAAATACTACAATTTTGGACTTTACATTGGAACTCCTATTGTTCATCATGATACACTCAGTGGATTTGCCTGTCAATATTGAGCCCAATGACATTCCATTTGATGCATTTGTCCTTTATATTCTGATGAGCTACTAATGCAGATCTGCAAAAAAAAAACAAGATAGTGAGCAAAATAGCACAATAGCAGAAATAAAACCATGTCATTAATCAAGTTACAAAAAATCAGAGTATGCTTACTTAAATGCTCGAATTCTTCTATTTCGATAATCTCCTTTTGAAAGCCAGTGGAGGGATGCTTTTTTCCCTGATTTGAATTTGGGGATGGCGGTCATATGCTAGATCCAATGGATGGAATGTATTTTCGAATTTTGAGAAGTTAGTAGACTGTAAACAATTTAGAGTTGTTAACTGTGACTGTAGACACTATGGTTAGATCATTGGGAGTTGGAGAGGCCTCGGGAGTGGTGAGGGCAAGCAAATAAGCAATATTGTTTTTTTTCTATTTTGATATTTTTTTTTATCCTACATGGCGTTCTTTAAAGGGTCTTTTTGATATTGAGAACTCCTCTAATGACACATCGAAGCTTCACCCTAAAATGACTTAGGACAATTTGCATTCACCCTCATGGATTAAGGTTTTTCAAAAAAATTGGTAGAACCTTTGAGTTTGAAAGCTCCCTCTTGATCCCATGTGCCACACAAACCTCTTTGAACTTTGTTGATAGGTCTTCATTTTTCAACTTTAGGCACCTGATCTTCATGTTGAATTGACTCTTCACAAAATTCTTAAACTTGAGAAAGACATCAAATATGAAATCCTCACTCTTTAGAAGATAAATCCAACAATATCTACTAAAGTCATCAATACAAGTCACAAACATCTTTGCTCCTCTATTACTCAAAGAACTAGTACAATGCACATCCAAATGTACTAAATGAAAAGGCATCTTAGATCTTGAGCTAGATCTAGAATAAGACAACCTTTGTGACTTTGACATTAAACAAAGCTCACCAACTTGCTTCTTTGCCTTCAAAGCACCATGGTTAGAACCAACAAATCCATCAAGTTTGTAGAGCTCACCCTGTCTCTTGCCTTGAGAAATCAAGACTCCATTCCTTTTGATCAAGCAAGAATCACCAACAAATTCTACTTTGAGCCTTTTGACAACCATTTGACATACACTTAGCACATTCTTAGAAATGGAAGGAACAAAACATTCTTCAAGTTTATATTCCTACTTGTAGATGAGAGAAAAATAGGAATTGTATCAATGCCCTTGATAACAACTTTATCATCATTGGCCATGTTGATGACCTTCTTCTCTCCTTCATAAGGCACCAAAGAAGTAAAGTACTCTTTGTGACATGTCATATGAAACTTGCTCCACTATCAATCCACCATGGATCAATATCTCCATCATTGGTTAGCAAACAAAAAGAGATAAAAAAAGAATCACTTGAATTTTGCTCATCAACATCATCCTCATCAAAAGTGAAATTGCCTTGTTTCTCATCTTGATCTTTTTTTTTCTTGAAGCACTCACTAGCAAAATGTCCTTTGACTCCACAATAGAAACATCCTTGATCTCGTTCTTTACACCACTTGTCTTTGCTTTTGCCTTTGCTCTTGAACTTGTCCTTTGAGAACATAGCCCCTCCTCTCCAACTTGATAAATGGAAGTAGATCCTCCTCTTGATAGAAGCCTAAACTCCACATTCACCAAGATCTCTTGCAAATCCACCATACTTGGCAAAGTCTTTTGAATAGCAAAACTTTGAATAAGATTAGAATGATCATCCAACAAGCCATTAAGAACAACTTGAACAAGTTCTACTTCCTTAATGCTTTCATCAATACATGCTAACTCATCATTGAATGCCTTAACCCTCAAAACAAAAGCATGAGCACTTTCATCATTCTTTTGCATACACTGAAAGATTTGCCTCCTAAGGGTTAGTACCCTTGATGTAGAATTGGACTCATAAAGCTTCTTCAAAGCTTCCCAAGCCTCACTTGATGAACTCAATTGTTCTTGAGGGGCCAAAGGTCTTTCCTCCACACCTACAACAATATCCATCAATTCATTCATCTCAAGGAGAGACTCCATTGTCACCTTCTAAGTAGCATAGTTGCTTGAGCTATCATTGCTTTCCAACATGAAGCCTCCATTTGTAACCATGTTACAATGACTTGATCTTATCCTTCAACCTATACCAATGCACAAAGCACTCTCTTAAATGTCAACAAATGAACTCAAGAAGAAATCACAAAGATATGGAACCTCTCAAATCTCTTTCTTGCACCAAACCTAGCAAATTCAACACATAGAATGAAAGATACTTGATCAAAAAATGATCAGCCTACAATCTTATAAATTTTTGTACTTTCTAAGATTGAAATACACTCTTGAAAAGTCCAACAACTTCAAACACAAGAGATCCAATCAAAAATAGAGTTTCCACAAAAGTACAAAAAATTGAATCATTCACTTTCTACATGCAAAGACTAGAAAGTTGTCATAGAATCTTCAAGAATGCAATAAGACCTTTCCAATGTATTGAAAGTCGCCACAATCCACATTATGAAGCACGAAATTGGCCTACTACAAGTGTTTTGCCCTATATTGAGTTTTGATTTACAAAAAATCAATTCTACACATGAAAAATGCTTGATTTTAAGTAGAAATCAATCTAGCATGCTCTAGAATTGGTGACTCCTCTAAATTTCTTGCTTAACATGATTGATCTTTTAGTAACCTGCACCAAAAGCTCTTATACCATTTGAAGAAAATCAGATCACTAAGATCTAATTACTCTCTTTGATCTTTGGTTACAAAACATAGCACATTTCGCACCATTAACAATGTAGAAATCTAGCATCTACTATACATAGAAGCTATAAACTCAATAAGAACTTAACAAAATAGCATAAGAATGATAAGTTGATGTTTTTGTCTGTAAAATGGCTGTACCACAATGCCTTTCACACGTGCAGATCAAAGACACAACTTAAAATAGCATTATACACACAAGAATTCAAGATATTAACAAGACAATGCAAAAATAAATATAGAAACCCAAAGAGATCACTTCCATAAGCATGAGAGAGAGAGAGAGAGAGAGAGAGAGAGAGAGAGAGAGAGAGAGAGAGAGAGAGAGAGAGAGAGAGAGAGAGAGAGAGAGAGAGAGAGATATATGAACTCTTCCCACACTTGTACACTATATGTATCAAGTCCTTGACCTATTTGGATGTGTTTGTCCAAACTTATCAACATTTAGAAGGTTCTAGAGCTATTCCAAATCCTAGATGTAAATGGACTAGATTCAATACACCTAAACCAACCAATTAGAAAAGGCCAAAACCTGACCTTATCAACTTGCTTAACATGCTAAAAATAATAAATCAACTATTCTTAGGCCTTATTAGCAATGTAAAATTTATATCTAAGTCTAAGATGCATATTGGCCAAAATTGCCATTTTAAACTAGACATGATAAATCTCAAACTAGTTGACCATTTCTCACAGACACCTTATGTGAAATTCCTATGGTCGTTGGGCTAATTGGCCTATAAGCATTGTTGAGCTCAAAAAAGCTCAATCGAATTGGACACATATCTCTTATTGTTATATGCAAACTTTACTAAGGGTAAATGCTTTACCCAATCTATCTATGTACCACTACCATAAGCACAAAATAATGTTGCAATGGATCGCGATCCGCTGCAAAATCATTCAAGAACATCAACGATCCGTGACCCGGATTGCAAATTTATTTATTTATTGTTTAGAAAAAAGACTAATGGCTACGTTTTTTTTTTAATAGTTTAGCTAGTGTTAAATGAACTTCAAAATCACCAATGTGTGCATCTGAAAAACAATCTCTCTCTCTCTCTCTCTCTCTCTCTCTCTCTCTCTCTCTCTCTCTCTCAAACACACACACACACACACACACACACACACACACACACATTATCCTACTTTTGTTCATAACAACTAGTAAACTTGATGAGTCTCATAAATGACCAATTATCATTCACTACACATTTTTAAAAGGTTGAATAATTAAAGTAACATTTATTTACATGTATACCTAGAACACTTGAAATTATAAACAGTTACCTTGCAAGCAAAGCAAAGCATCACACACACACACACACACACACACACACACACACACAACACACACACTCACACGCTCACTCTCTCTCACTCTCTCTCTCTCTCTCTCTCTCTCTCTCTCTCTCTCTCACACACACACACACACACACACACACACACACACAAGCCCTTGATGTTACTTTTGTTCATAACATCCAATATGAAGTCAATGACTTTGACTATAGTGAAAATGTAAGAATACATGTAAAAATGTAAAGCTTGAAATCTAGCATCAAAATTGCATAAAAAAAAAAAAGTTTCTATCTATTGGAGAATTCAAAATATTCCTACAGGTTCTGGCAAGAGAGTCTTGGAGAGAAATCAAATTGCAACACACCCTTGTGCTTATATATTTCTACCTCAAGTAAATCATAAAACATATAGAGAATGGCAAATAGAAGCTATAGACATACTATTGATGATAAATGACAAATATTCCAAAGAAATATATAAAAAAGATAGCAATCAAATTCAACCATGCAAAAACTAGAGCTCACTAGGCTTTGTTATTTGATGATCCTTTTTTCAAAGCCTACTTCCTTTTCCTCCTTGATATAGTTGGCAGATCTTTGGAGGTGTTGGCGTTATCCACATGAAAACTTGAATAACGGTCCCGAAGTCTTTTGAGAATAACAAAATCCTTGGGCATGATGGTAACACGCTTACCATGCACGGCCAGAAGACAGGAATCCTCAAAAAACTGGGACAAAAAATCCTCTTTTTCAGCACCCTGTAGGCATTCCTAACAAGTCGACCGAAAGGAGCTCTAGGGATCAACAATTCAATTGATCTATGAAGTTTTTTTACCTCCCTCAGCCAAACCTGCTTCCTACCACGTCGCCATCCAGTACTAGGGAGACCACGGGCACATGAAGACTGTACAGAGGTTAAGGCACATGTAGTGAAAATCATAGCCAACTTTGTTCATCAAACAAAGATTTTTTTAGGATCGATTCAAATTCACAAATGGATGAGACAAGATCCTCCAACGATTTTCTAAGATTTTTTGAAAGACTTGTTCCTAATTCCAATCAATACACAACACCACATAAGGCCAAGGTAGATAATGAATTTATCAACCTCAATAAGTGTTTATCAAAATCTTTTCCAAAAATTTACATCTTGCTAAGCAAGAAGTATTTGAAATGCTAATCTTCAAAAGCTTTGTTATTTCCATCCCAATTCTTTTTGTCATTGTCAAGAGTTATTGCGACTCCAAATCATTGAAAGCTTTAATCATTGTCAAGAGTTACTGTGACTCCAAATCATTGGAAAGCTTCCATCAATTATTCTATTCCTTTCCAAAGAAAATCAATTTTCCACCATACCTTCAACTACCTCTATATATCTCAAAGTGTTAGATGTCTATAAAATTTACTAATCTTCATCGGCCTTTTGTGGAGTTACTAAGCACAAATTTTATGTACACCTGGTAGTTCATGCATTTCAATGTTTTTCTCCAGATTTAAAAAACAAGCATCCCTAACTTGAACATTAAGAAACTCATGCATATTAGCTTGATAAATTTCTAAATGTTTTATGAATCTATTTGAGCAACATGGAGTTTCTAGGAATATATATACATTATTGAGTAGTGTACTATCAGCTTTGACATAAATTTTTTGAAAGGCATATGGAACTTTCCATATTTAATGCATCCTGGAAGATTTCTTCCATATCTTGTACTCTTTGTCCTCCAATAAGCAACAAGTTGGTGAGCACTTTCTTTCCTAAACTCCACATTGAGAGTATGAGTTTATAGCAAAATCAATGAGGACATACAAGAAACATAGTCTTCATTGAAATATGAATAGAGTCTAGAAAAGAAAAGCCACAAAAATTAGAACCTAGTTGAATATACTAAAACCCTTAACCTTCTTGGAAATTACCTTTCAAATTCAGCATGTATAAATTATATTTGTCTTCAAAATCGTACAACTCAAAACTCTTGCTAGCTAAAATCCTTCAAATACTGAAATTTACTAAACAACATTCTATCCAAAATGCTAAAAATTGAAATCAAGATCAAATCTTAATGTGGTCTTATGATGTCCAAATTGTCAAAATTATCTTGATATCATTTTCCCCTCAAACCTTTCTTTGGACCTTGCCTCCCCTTTATTTTAGAACGCAAACATCAAACCTTTTTACAAATTTATACAATGTTTAATTGAAACCAACGAATCCTAGATACTAGAAAACTTGAGGTTTCAAAATTTCCAACTATTTGTGCTGAACGTAACATTTCTAAATAAAACAAACAACTGTTGGTTTTTTGGAGGTCAAATCTTGGAGAAGAATGCCAGACTCCAATTTCCGAAGCATTGCTAGATGTGGGTACAATAATCACTAGTGTGATGGACAATATTAATGTTGGGCTCAAAGTTAGCAACATGGATGGAATTTCCATATCAACTAGCTTGATGTTCTTAACTACTTGAGGGTTCGAGCTAGATCATGGTTCTGGTCAACAATATAAATAAATTTTTATCTGTTTTAAAGGCCTGAGCTGAACTTCTCATTCAGAGTTTTAGTATCCGTAGAGCTCAAGTATTAGAATAATGTTTGAAAAATTTAGACCGCGTGGGTGCAGCTTGCAACACCATGAGAAATAGAAAAGGTGCAACCAGGATACATAAAACACTAACAACCTTTGCTTTGCATTTTGACATATATATCTATGCTGCAATCTCCATAAAGAGGCACACAAATTATGATAGCATTGATACAGGCATGCGGTTGTGGACATTGACAGCAACATGGCATGCAACTCAGTAAAAATCCTCATTTTTATGACCAGAATTTTAAGATACTCTCTCTAACAAGGCCTTTTAAGGAGATAGCACTAAAACCTTAATCGTTCCTTGACTATTAGCTGCCAGCACTGTGGGACTCTCACTTTTCCAGCAAACTGCACTGATAAAGTGTGAAGTATCATCATCACTGTCGTCCAAGTCAGGAGAACTGAATCTATGAGAAGCAGCTGGTTTTGACATAGCCTGTTGCATAGAAATATCCAACCATCAAACCAACCACTTAGTTTCCATGACCTACACCTGAGCTGCTTAACGTAACAGTTTGTTGCTGCTGTCTCAAAAAAAATGTGAGACAATTTTGCCTCCAATGACAAAATACAGACCTTGTGATACACAAACACATCATTCGTCTCACTCCCACAAGCAATAAATTCACTGTTGACTGTTAGGCCAACAAAGTTTTTTTCATTTGTATGACCCTTCAAGATGCGCACCTGCACATTGAAGGAATTTTTTTTACCAACAAATAGTCTCATCAGCTTAGCTTCAAAGGATATGGTTGGCTACTTTCTAACAGATGGAACCGATTTTTGATGTGATTAGTCAAGTTCAGAAATTTTGCATGCATCCATAGCAGGTTTTCGATCAGCTTAGTAGTTTGGTCAAAAAATGATACTCAACCTACAATAATAGGATGATTACAGTTAAAGATCTCTAGGAGAACATCTGATTGTAAACAATCTAACAAAGAAATTGTTAACTGCACAACATAAGAGTTTCAAGTGATGATATAAAAAGGAGTTGCCAAATCCAATGTCTACCAGTGACATCAAACAAGAAATTGCACACATACAATGACGCAGGGCAAATGGAGCTGATATTGAATTGATGATACGACAGCAAAAACCTATCTAAAACGCATAGCCAACTGGTGAACCCCTACTACAAAACTATATGTACAGTGCACCATCCCCAAGGAATTATTTAGGCGCTATTTCCTGTCCAATATGGTGAAAAGGTTTTAATATAACTATTGAGCGTCGATCCAAATGTACCGAGGAGGGGGGGGGGGTTCATTTCAATCGGATGGAACACAATTTGTTTCCTATGTATGAAATAAGTCACAAACATAGTAAAAAGTGAATATCAAAGGAATGGAGAGCAAAGCTAGTACGCAAAACCGATGGCAATGTGTTGGCACTAAGGAAATCACCGAGCTTAAGAGCTTGACAAGGAGGCCCAAAGGTTTCAACTCAGCCTCAGGTAGCAGCAGAGGCCAAGGCAGACAACTGAGCAATGACAATGTAGAGATTATGACATGCATACTCATCTAGCTCCAAAGAGGGGTCAGGATTGTGCTCCCAAGAAACTAGATCAGGTGAGCAATAGTTTCATGGGTGGGTTTTTTAAAGTGGATATGAGAGTTAACACAACCATATACTAAGAGATTCATTTTATACCAGTTTTATTTTTATTTGGTATAGAGTTTGTTTTTTGAGTAGTCAGTCATGTCTTTCATATTTTGGAATTTCTCGCAGAAATGGTTTCTAACTTGTGCAGGCTACATCAATGAACGTTGTCTTTTTGGTTCACTGCCTGGTTTTTGCAATTATGAACATCTCACTTTGCTTCTTGTTTCTATATGATAAGTAGCTATTCTTGTCTTGCCCTATAGTTCCTTCAAGTTTAAACCCCTCTCAAGTCCGTAAGCCCTAAACCCAATGAATGCTCAAGCTATTGAGACGATTTTTTCCAGTTTTTTCCATAATCCTCCTCGTGGCACTTGTGATATTATTTTAACCAAACCCAATCGTTCAAAGCATATTCCGCATATTTAGGGTAGAACACACTGGATTTTGACGTAGTATGTTGACATTTAAATCATAGTTTCTAATGACCCCTAATTTTTTAAAAATGAGTATTCTACTACATACCATGTGGGAGAACGATTTGAACGTTTATATTATATCATAGAGTATAACCATGCTTCAATAAAAAAATGATCTTAGTTCTAACTTCTCTGGTATACAGAGTGAGATTGCTCCAATGTGTTTTTTTTTAGTTAAACGAAAAAAAATAGATAAATATCTCATTCTCTAATATGTTAAATACGTCCATTACACCTTTCATTCCATAGATGTGGAGCGAAACCTGCAACTTCAAAACAGACATCAATTTAATATGATAGGGTTCGTAGTCGATACGCTACCAAAAGAAGATTGTTGACAAGAGTATAGAGGAGGAAGAAAGTCAGGATGATTGAAAGGACGTTAGTATAGAAGTTCTTTAGGACAATGCAAAGATTCGTGATGATGATATCCCATTTGGCAGTCCCTCTAGAATTGTCCAACATGGGAGATTCAATGGATGAAGGCAACAATAAAATGGGCTCTTTAACGTTGAGTAGAGATGAGCACTTTATTGTTGGGGATACCAAAAGAGCCTATGTCGATGCACAGCATGTTGGGAAAGATAGAGAGGAATGCTGTGAGATGCAGAGGCTAGAGCTCACACAACACACGTGGCAAACTCATTCGTAGAAAATTCAAAGTCCCGGATTCTCATTTCGATAGGGGACAAAAGGGAATGCAAGTTGCTGAAAAAGTGCTTTGTATGGGAGGGGCGTAAGGGGGTGAGAAAGTTGTTGTAAGGCAAGGAAATTTTCTTTACGAAAAGGAAAGATTCAGTTCAATTGAGTAATTTCTTAATTCTTCCCTATAAAATGTTGGACTAGGTAGGGGTGCCCTCTTGCCCCCGCAGTTAATCCACAACAGCCACTGAACTGCTTGTGTGTGCTCTTAATATATTGTCTTTCACGAATATCCCTTCTCCCATTGGGGCTCTCAGCTTGTTTTTATGACCGTAACATTTTCCTGGGGTTGCATCAAACTTCTGCCAAAAACTCCCTTCACATTTTGGAATAGTGCTCCTCTATTGTTACTGGTCCAAATTTGAATTTCTGGTTCTTTCTCACAAAAACTCACCAGATTGGCTAGGTTCTACATTGTTCCTCATGGTAAGATAACGAGGTTCCTGGGTCTCTCCTATGGAGTCTCTTTAAGCTCAAAATGAGAGATTTTGCTGGTTTACTGAATCATGTAAAAGAAGGTTGCCAGGGATCCCAATTACTCCTTTGCTGTTCAGGTTAGAGTGGTTAACAATATCTTGATGGCATCCTTATGTATTTTTTTATGTGCACTGAGTTTCACTATACCACCCCAACTCTAATGAAAACAATAGGAAAGTACAACATAAAAGCCTCCCGATTAAATGACATCACTATACTTGAGGAACCGTATTATAAGGGTTGATGGTGTAGTGTGGATTGTGTGGACAGACTCCTCAAAACTCAAGGCGCGAAGCATGAACTGTGCAGTAGCACAGAGCAGCTTGAACTGCTTTACTTAAGGCCTATAAACAGCTTAATCAACTCACGCTCTTTCATTGGAAGAAAGACAGAAAGTTTACTTCTTGGAGATTCGTGTTACTCCTAAAGAGGCAAGTGAATTGGGCATCGATGACCCATTCATTACAAATCAATAACACATGTATTGGAAGGTCCTAGGTCTGAAGGTGGCCGATCATCCTTGGAAGACCATTCTTCTGGACTTTGTCACAGATTCATCTTCCTCATATCCTCTACTTTGTCCTGAAGCCAGACTGCAGGGCATCACTCAGTTTGCACGAAGGTTCCCAATTCAGGGGAAGCTTCATTTGGAAGAATCTTGCCAGCTGTTTAATAAAACTCATATCCTTCATAAGTGGGCCTCGTTTCCTCGGTGATGCCAACGGGAGAGAGTATTTGGCGATCCAAGTTACTCATGGATCAAATAATACCTTAGTGTTTTTGGAACCTGAGTCTACACTTTGTGGTTGATTTGACCTAATGCCTTCTTTCATGCCTTGAACATTAAATGGAACAGAGCTGACTTGGTTTACTAGATCTTGCCTTTCACAAAAGAAGAAACTCCAAGATAATTTGGATCACACACCAAACACAAGTTTCACAAACCTCTATGACTCTAATTCAAGCCAAAAAACACTCAAGAACTATGAGTAGGAGTGACACAATGTGACTAGGATCTCAAAATCTCATCTAGAACTCTCAGAACCTAGATTGACAATGTCACCTTGAGTTTTTTGATGCAACCACCAAGATTTGGTGCCCTTTGGCAAAAGTCAACAGGTTGGGTGCCCAACCTACTTCCAAACAAATGCCAAAAACTTGATTTTAGTAAATTTGCACCTCACAATTTGATTGGGCCTCATGATGTGCACCTCTTAAAGTGATTGGCCTTGTGATCTGTGCCTCTACATGTGATTGGGCCAAATAGATGGAATTCAATCCTAACATCATGTGACAAATGTCACTATCTCACTAGATCTCAAGTTTGAGGCCTATTGACTATTCAAACTCAACATAAATGAACTAAAGTGATTAGGCCTACCCTCCACATGTGAGAACATGCTCCACACATGTGAGGTTTACATATGTACATGAAAGTATAAACTAATCAAGCTAGATTTTGCAAAATCTTCACACCTATTCCTGTTCCTATTCCTAAGTTCTATTCTTGTTCCTATTCCTATTCCTAAGAGCATTCTTTAATTTGTGTTTCAACTTAGGAACAAGAGCCTCGGAACAAGAACATGAACCCGTTTTTTATGCACAAAAACCTCGAAAACATTGATCTAATCATTTTTCTGAACGGATTTCCTAAACCACAGTTAGTTCTCAAACAATGTCTTTTTTTTTTAAACAAAAAGTTTCCTAGGAACCGTTCCTAAGGTACCTTAGGAACTGTACGGAACTGTTCCATACTATTCCTAGGAACTATGATAGGCAATAACTTACATATGTATATTTCACAATATTAAAATATGACAAACCTCCAATGCAACGAAGCCTAATAGTGATAACTAGGCATTAACTTACATATGTATCCTGTCACAATATTAAGATATGACAAACCTCCAATGCAAGGAAGCATAATAGTGATAACTAATCAAGTCATCAAAGTTACAAACCTTATTTGATGCTTTATTCTTACCACACTAATCAGCCAGTGAGCCAATAAATCGCAGTCATTAGGCATCTTCTGACCTCAAGAGCCCAAACTATAGTGATCACACAGTTGTATGGTCTTTGTTAGAGTTGTAATTATCATCTACTCTTCATTCACCTACGTCTGCTGGATTGTTTAAAGAAATAATGGCATGATTGTCCAACAATAACCTCTACATAATACGGGAAAATTTTCCTTAACACAGCTAGAATTTTTTGGCTTCTCTGCTAAACGTTTTGTTTCATAGTCATATCAACAAGCATGCTCATGCATTCTAGAAAAGAATATCTTCTCACCTAGCATCAAACTTTGTTACTAATTTACCAGAATGGAAAATTGTTAACCAAGCACAAAGAACTCCCTGTACTTGCAATCTACTCGTAACATTGAGCTTAAAATTGAATCACATTTACACGCACAGGAGAATTGGCATGTACATCCCATATGCGCAGCGTGCTATCAGTGGATGCAGATGCCAGCTCATTTGAGGAAATGAATTTGATGTAGGAAACTGTTTTCCGGTGACCACTGAATATATGCAGAGGAGAATGGGCTTTCCGAAGGTCAAAATAATGGATGTGATGATCGGCTGACCCTACCTAAAAAATTAACACGAGAACACCAGATTTCAGAGCAATATTGGGAAAAGGAGAGAAAGAATGACTCCCCATCACAAAATTTTATTGCTAGTGGCACTGCCAGAAACACAACGTCCCAAAGCATTTTGTCTTACCGCCAAAAAATTGCTAGAGTCAGGGCTATACTTGACACAGCAGATGTTTGCTTTCATGTCTATAGTTGTCACACTTTTCTCTTGCTTTGTACACCAGATCTTTACCTGCATAGATTTCACGATTTGATGATATGTAATTATACTTTTAGTCATGCCAGACTGTTACACAAGTTGAGCTAGAACGAAGTATTCTATACAACCAGCACCAGATCCTTCAAACTGAATGCTGCATTGAGTGAACTTTCAGCGTGAATTTTCAAGCTCATAAACGAATCAGCTAGACCCATTCAATTTAAACTTCAACAATCTGCTTGATAAAAAAAAGAACGCTGCGTAACTGTCCAAGAAGTCAACATCAACCTTGCCATCATCACTCCCAGAAGCAAGCATTGAGGGCTCTGTCCGGGAAAAATCAACGCTCCATGCCCTCTTCTCATGCTCCTCGTATTCCATGATACTCTGCAAGATGACAAGGTTTTGAACTGAAAGAAAGGCGCGCACAGCTACAAGACTGGTCCCACTGAATCCAGGCAGTTACACCAATGAACAGTACAGTATGATGAATCTTAAAGGTTTAAAAAAGGGAAGGTGAATGTAGATTACTTGACAAGCATTTACATCCCACACTGTTAGAACTCCTTCATAATCGCTACTAGCAATATGCCCCTTTAGGTACTTATTCCAGCTCAGACAGCACAATTTTGACCTTGTCGACATCTCCACCACTGGACAGTGCACATCAGCAAGCTCATTCACTACCTGCAAAGAAAGCAAGCAACTCATAGAAATGTGGAAAATAATCATGCTATGTACAA
Source organism: Diphasiastrum complanatum (assembly GCA_029204225.1). Classification (NCBI taxonomy): domain Eukaryota; kingdom Viridiplantae; phylum Streptophyta; class Lycopodiopsida; order Lycopodiales; family Lycopodiaceae; genus Diphasiastrum; species Diphasiastrum complanatum. Next base: position 7,197,841 of record CM055096.1, on the reverse strand, counting down.
GCTGCAGCAATGATCTTTTGTTGTCCATAAACCCCAAAAATTGATTTGAGAACATTGCTACAGAAAGTCCAAGGTGCTGCCCTACAAAAGCATGAATGTATCACAAGATGGTTTTGATCTTATGGTTTACCTGTCGATAGAAACCAAATCAAGACAAATACATTTCAACCATCAGAAGAAAATTACAAGTTTTCAGACGAAACGACAGCAAAGAAAAGGATTTTAATTGTAACATATGTTCATACTACATAAATTGCCTGAAAAAATAGAGGACAAGGCTATCTTTGTTTTTCTACTTTCTAAATTCCTGCCTTATCATATATTTACAAGATAGCCTTTTCAAAACCTTTCGTCCACCAGAGTGGGCCACTTAAGAGAGTAGGGACAGATACTGGAAAATGGACTGAAGAGAAATAAAGTTACTAGCCATGTCAGTGTGTTCTGTAATGGTGCAAAGAATTTCAAACTCAAGAATCAAAACTTCTTCTGAAGATTTTGAAAGCACAATTTGGAAACAGTACGAGGAAGAACAACAAATGACAATATAACTTCAATAGGAACAGAATTTTTCAATGAGACTAGGGAAATTGATACAGGTGGCCACCGAAAATCGCAATCATTTACGTAATAACTAAATTTACCACCAAAACCAAGTAGACTTATGGTCAGCCCCATGCCTAGATAGTACTACAAGGTCATCATTTCTGTTAAGTTCCAGCATCTTCTACAACTGCATTCATGTATGTGATCATGGGAGTAAACATGTTAAACTTGTCACCTTTAAGGTTTCACAGAATCTAAAGTGACAACGTAACAACCTTTCTTAGATGTGTCACACCTTTCCAACGTTTGGGGCTATAAACGCACATGCAAACGTACTGGCTGGCAACATGGAACCTATCATAATCACTACCAAGACAGAAATATTGCATTTTCATCTTAAAATATCACTTTGTGATGCAAAAAAAGAGCATTCAAGTTGATCAGAATCCATTCCTTTTCTATTTTTCTTATATAATGTATAATTCTAGACTTGAAATTTTGCTTAAATCGAATAGGAAAGACAAATCAGGTAACGATAGAGAAAAGCAGAGCCACAAACAAAAACCTCGAAAGTAAGAAAAGTGAAACCTTAAAAACTGGCACCCGACTTATGATGGTAGGAAAGTGCTCTAGTATCAAGTTGAAGACAAAATCAAGCACACATAACCAAAAGTAGACCATAAATAATGCAGCACCTAGCAATCTCAAACTAGTAACACTACACAAACACCACATCCCTTTTAAGGATATGTTGTGGAACCTGCAAAATTCCTATAAGCAGAAGAATCAATGAATTTTGGTATGCTTGTGAGTTACTCTACTATTCTAGAGGCTATTCTTAATTGGAACCTTCAAAATTAGGATTACTGGGTCCCAAGGAGGTCTCGTCATAATGGATTCTTGGAAGAAGACATCCGGAGCAGCCCCAAGGATTCATTAAGCTCGGGTTGGAGGACAAAGTTTGTCATCTACAAAGGAGCATCTATGGCTTGAAGCAAGCTTCTAGGTCTTGGAATTCAAGATTACATCATTATCTTATTTCACTTGGTTTCTCTCAAAGTGAATATGATCCTAGCTTATACCTTAAGTTTGATGATCATGGTATTGTACTTTTGCTGATCTATGTTGATGACATCATCCTTAGTGGTGATAGTATTGGAATTGAGAAAGTCAAAGTAGATCTTTCCTTAGAGTTCAAAATGGTAGATCTAGGTGATCTTCATTATATTTTGGGCATAGAGGTCATCAAAGGGTCTGATTTTATCTTTATTAGTCAAACAAACTATGCTCAAAGTTTGCTAAAGAAGTTTAAGATGCAAGATTGCAAGTATGTAGAAACTCCTATGGAGCAAGATGTAAAAGTGTCTAACAAAGATGATGAAACATCCTTCATGGACATCATTTTATATAGACAACTTATAGGCTCCTTAATGTGGCTTAATATTACTAGGCCTGATCTTAGCTTTAGTGTCTTGGAATACTTTATAGAGGAGATGTAATTGACTTGCATGCCTATAGTGATTCAGATTTTGTAGGTGACAAGAGAGATAGAAGATCAACAAGTGTATATGCAACCTTCATAGGTGATGGAGTAGTTTCTTGGCTATCAAAGAAGCAAGAAACAATCTCACTCTCTTCAACCGAGGCCGAGGCACTTACTACAACAACTAAGGAGGTTCTTTGGATCAAGAGACTGCTAGTGGAGCTAAAGATTATGGATCCAAAGGATGTACCAATCATCCATAATGACAACATCTCAGCCCAACATCTTGCATCAAATCCAATTTTCCATGCAAGGTCCAAACACATCGAGATGTCCTCACTTTGTGAGGGAAAAGGTGCAAGCAAAGGAGATCTCTTTGGAACATGTATCAAGTAGTGAGTGTGTGGCTGATATACTCACTGAACCTCTTCAAAGAGCAACATTCTTAAAATTAAGAACATCTCTTGGAGTGATTAGTAGATCTATGTTAGATCCAAACTAGTTGTGAGGAGTGTTAAAAATGCACAAGCTAGTTTGGACCAATTTTGGTCATATGATTTGTAATTGGTAAGATGGCTGGGATGTCACACGTGCCAAATAGCATAGGATGCTTTTCAAGAACTTTATTCTTCATCCTACATTGTGATGGCACCTTTGAAACAAGGCCAAAATGTACATAGATAGGCTAGAGAAAAAGTAGGAGCCAAAAATAGCAATTTTTACATTGTTTTTGGATCTCAAGATCTTGACCTATCAGGGTGGATCAAGTGACCTATTAGGTTGGATGTTAGGGTTAGGTCATGATGAGTTCAGACTCAGAGAAGCCCTAAAATGCTCAGATCCGAGCTACTTATGTATAAATATGTGATGGTTTCTTCCATCAATGTATGAGTAAAAATTTGGTTTTCCTTCTATCATTGTTGTTGGTGATCTCTATGCTTGATATTTGCCATTTGCATTTGGTTCTTTGCATTTGTGTGATTTATTAGAGAGTTGAGGTACTGTCCTCTGCCTGGGCAGGCCGTACACTCACACGTGTGAAGGGAATTGCAAGAATTGGAGCCTTATAGTGGAGTTAAAGCCAAGGTACTGTCCTCTGCCTGGGCAGGCCGTACACTCACACGTGTGAAGGGAATTGCAAGAATTGGAGCCTTATAGTGGAGTTAAAGCCAAGGAAAAGCTAGTAAACACTAAATTGGATGGTGTTTTTGGTATTGGATCTCAATTGGATCTATTCAAGGTGCTTCCTCCATCATTGCACAAGTTTATTGGAGTCTTTTAGCATTTAACACTTATAGAATGCTTTTGCTGGACTTTCCATACATTTTTGTTCATAACTAATTTGAATCAACCTCTATACTAGTCTCAGTTTTGCATTGAGATGTAAGGAAAACAAACATACTGATTGCCAAATTTCACTTTCGAGCTTGACAAAGTTTGAGATTACAAATTGCTGATACTTCTACATTTCACAGCTAATAGTCAATTTCCACTATCAATTTATGTTGGTTAATCTCTCTACTCCTGATATCCCTAAGACCTTTGAATTGGCTTAACTTTCCAACACTATAACTAAGATCAGGTCTAGTTATAGTTAAATAGATCAAGGAGCCAATAACACCTAGTATTCTAAAAAACTTATTGCCAATTTAGGTCAACATTTTCAGATACTATCGACTATGATGAGAGATCCAAGTAGCTATGGCCACAATCTAATGTGTGATACATCTAGTTTGAGGAGCTTCAGCTGAGTCACAAGTTTACAGATTTTGGCAGTGATTTCTGATGTAACTTATGGACAAATACAGAGGGTTGAGAGTTGAGAAATAGGACCATAGTGAGGCACAGGTTCATACTAACATACATGTTCATTTGGATGACAAACATGTAGCTACCGTGAGATAGACTCCTGTCTGAGTTGACACCAACAATTCCCATTTATTATTTGTGAAAAATCAGATTTGGCTACTTCATGTGCAGCCAACAACACTTCTTCCATCCACTTACGTTGTTTACACAACCCCCCATCATTGCTAGGAAGAGGTGGATCATTGTACTTCCACTTATGCATGATAAACAGCTAGTAGAAAGACATTGTTGCCTATTGAACATGCAATTTCGATTTAGGTGTTCCCTGTCCATTCATGATGCTTTTGTCCAACAAGCAGGAGGATTCAACAAATTTGGTTATTTCTTCAGACACAGGAGTCCACAAGAAATGTTTTAACAGCAAGATCGAGCTAATAAAAAGATGTTAGGTCCGGATTTGTAGAAAAGTAAGGAAAAGGATAAAATTTGTGCTCTAAGCCAGGGGGGCGTTGTAAGGAATGGATTCTTGTGCTCTATCCGGGCTGTGATAGAGCACGTCAAAGAAAAGAGTGACCAACTACATTAGAGCTGCCACACAAGCTTTCCACCCTCTGTATCTTCGCTTCCAAAAGTTGCAAGCTGCTTATGGGACTTTGAAGACACTTTTAGGATGTGAAAAATTATTTTGGAGCGTTCGAAGCCATGCTCACAAAATTCCTGCCAATCATTAAAAAAGTTATACTAGATTCTATATTAGCCTATTTTGAACATCATGTAGGTTTTTTTACGTCTTTTACCCCCTTGTAGGTTAAGAACTGGCCCACTTTAAGCCTTTGCGTTTATCCCACATATTTTTCCATGTAAATGTTTTTACTATATTCTTCATTTCTATTACTATTAGCATGCTCAAAATTAGGAAAGACCAATTTTGTCATAACATTTCAGCTTGATTGCCTTCAATTGAAAAGTGTGGAGAGGTTCTAACCTTTGAAAGCATATTTTATGGCAATTACACTACAAAGGTTTTTTATATTTTGAATTTCACCTAAAGTTTTGATTCTCAATTCACCTTTCTAACTCAAAGAACAAGTTTTGAGAATGAACTTCAGTTAATAATTTCTTCATTGGATGGTTTAACCTTTCTTTGAAAGATAAGGAGGAAATTCCAACTTTGTATCTTGAAAACTTCATTCTTGATCCTAAGAGAGTACAACACATTAGCTACAACTTACAAGGCAAAACCAATTATCCATACATTAGTAACTAAGGTACTTGATATTGAAGTACACCCATTGAACTTGATGTGGAGCAACAAGCTTTTGAACATCATGTGTAGTACGCAGTCTTTGGCTAGAAGCCTAAAAAAAGAAGCCTGAGAACTAGAGTGTAAATCTTTTGGCCTATTGAAATAAAGTGTAACAGTTTATCAACCTTTGGATTAGGATAAAGCCAATTGCACTTAGGCACCAATGGTATTTCTGTCTAGTTGAGAGGAAAATGTTTCAAGAGCACTGGTTATAGGAAATCCACTTATCTTTATTGTGCTACAAAGGCTTCCAATTGAGAGTCATTATAGAGCTGCATAAAACTACCTACCTATTTCAAGAACCAAGGTTTAAATCCTTGACCAACAGTGGATTTGACAAAAGATTCTGAAACATTGTACACAGGGACAAAGAGAAACTAGATTGCCATGTGTTTGGTAGCTGCTCATCCATAAAGACTGCGATTGTAGGAGGTTATGAAAAAGGTAGTACTGCACAGGATGGAAGAGAAGCCTTTTTCTGATGGAGTTGAGCTTCTGTAAGAGGACTAGGTCCTTATTGAAAGGCTGAAGGGGATTGGGCCTTTGTTGAAAGAGGTTATCTCATGAAACAAAAGGACTAGCAACCTGATTTTGTTTTATGTCAGAGGGGCCATTTTCAATTTTTCTAGGTCCAAAGAAAATATAAAAGGATTTGACAGTTGTATTTACTCATAGCTCGAAGGGAAGTTCCAAACCCATTCTTTTATGTATCAGTTTAAGCTCAACCGTGACTGAGGATGCAAGCAACCACCCTCATCCAAATGGTGGAGTGCGCTTGAGAAATGTCATCATGATATGTTCATCTTCACAAAGGCATTTCCATTGTTGGATGAGGATGGGGCCCTACCTACACCCTCCGTCATGGCTGCGTATGTACTCCAACTCCTATTCTCATTTGTATATGTTTTAATTTGATTTATAAAAAAAAGTGTGTGATTTGGTATCACCTAATCACGTTAATCGAATTCAATTATGTTAAAGAATTATCTATTGAAAACTGTTTGAGTGTCATTGTTCATGTCAAAGAATAAGATTCTCTCCTAAATCAACATGTATCTCTTGTAGATTTCATCAAAATCCCTCAGGTTACAGGTATGGCTACAGTCCTAGACCTTTTTAGATGATATTGTCACAAACTAGATAGCTTAAAGGTATAACATGCTAAAAACCCCCCCATAGAATTCATTATAATGTACATAGATTAAAATTGGGAAAAGGATTTCTCAAATTTTAACTTTTCATAGGATGCTATTTGAATGGTTACAAAGCTTTCATGATAGTTTCTTATAAGCTTTGTAATAGGCTAAAAGAATGGCACTAAGCCTTCATTACAGTTTATTCATTGGTAAATAGGCAACCTGAAGCAAGCTTGTTTAAGAATTGAGTGGTACAAGTGGAACCCCAATGTCTAGGCTTTATGTAGCCCAATTAAGGGGGCCAAAAAGGTTGTAACTAGGAATTAAAGCTCAGTTCAGTTGCAATGATGCCTCAAGTATGGGGCATCTTCTAGAGTTTGCTAAAACAACAAATTGTGTTAAGGAGCACTTGTCAAGTTAGTATTGGCTTCCAATGAACCAGTCAACAGCTATTTTTAATCTGAATGTGCCTACAACAATAAGCATGTGAAAGTGCTCTTTATCTTGAGAGACAAAAATTCTTGCACCTTTCTCTCATCTATGTTGTGGGTCAAAGTTTAGTTGTGATTTGCATATTTATGTTGTTTGAGATGATACATGTGGATGATACTAACCATGATCGTGCAGTATGAATTAACAGATGTATTTCAGCAGCATGTGTGTTGTCTCTATGTGCTTTGTATGATCTCTCAAATAATACCTAGTTATAGCTAGGAGAGTTGAAGGAACTTGGGAAAAAAGAATCTTCGAAGTATTTGAATATAGACATGCCAAGAGGCTTGCTGCATCAAGGTTGATGAGTTCCAAGGGAAACTGTGCTATGTAGTGAAGGACCACCCATAGGATAGCCACCTAGATAGAATGTGGATTGCTAAGTGTCCTATTCCAAAGGCTAGGATGGTATGGAGCCTTCCTTAGAGGATGAACCTGGGAGAGGAAGTCAAGAGGTATTTTGTCTAATCTCTCAAATAAGACCTAGCTCCAGCTAGGAGAGCCGGAGGAACTTGTTTAGAAGAACTTTTGAAGGATTTGACTAAAGCCATGCCAAGAGGCTTGCTACCTAGAAAGAATGAGGATCTCAAGGTTGAGTGAAAGTGTGCTATGTAATGAAGGGCTAGCTAATTGTCCCCATTCCAAGGGATAGGCTAGTATGGAGCCCTGCTTAGAGGATGAGCCTAGGAGATGAAGTCAAGAGGTGAAGAAGATTGTTTGTACGTGATGTGATTTGTGGATATTGATATCTTGACATTGAGGTTAAGTCTTTGTACTGTTTTGGATTAGAGACCAAGATTTCCCATTCTTAGCCTTTGTAGGTTTTGGCATGGACTTTGTGCATTTGTGTGGCAATGACTAAGTTGTTAGTTTGCACAGGAGTGAAAAATCTCACTGAAAGATCTCTACCAAGGGGGTAGCTGATGTTCTCTAGGAGGATACATATACAAAATTGTCATATACCTTGTTAGAACTAAGTGAGACTTTGGTAATGTCAAGGAGGGCATTTTTCATCTTATTTATCAAATATTCATCCACATTATAGTAATGTTTGAATCAATAGTTACTAGATGATGTCTTGCATGTCAATGATATATGAGCAGGGAAAAGAAAAGAGACACACTAAAAAATTTGTAGTTCATATTGGACATTTATTAAGAAGCAATCACAAGCAATTCCTCAAGAGAGTTAGCCCTAGAGATGGATACAATGGCATTGTCAAAACTCAATGTTTGGACATGCAGGTATGCCAATTGTTTTTGAGAGAAAGTTTTAGGAACAACATAACCACAAGAAGGCAAAGCTAGTCTGATCCACCCCAGCCAATGCACTCTCTTATACATAATCTCATGTACAGGTCCCAAGTGCACAATTAGGTGTTCACCAAGCTAGGAACACAAGCGGATCGAGTAGTGGAAAGCATACACAAATACATGGAAAGAGTGAAAGGATTAATAAAATTTGGATGATATCATGCAAACACTATGGGTAGAGTATCGACAACAAACACATGTTCATTGAAAATGTCCAACTGAGCTGACCTATGATTGTGACCAATAACTTGACAACCTAACAATACAAATTTTACATGTTATT